>CM044014.1:12758848-12861348 GCA_024085815.1 Flaveria linearis
GTGAACAAGCTTCAAAAGTGGCGATCAAACTTGAGTGTTTCCTGAAACATGTTAAAAATAAAAGGTCAACAATAATGTTGGTGAGATTTCCATAGTTTTCAATACATAAGTATATAAAAGATGACAATTCATGTTGTAAATTAGAGAACAAAGTAACTAGGGATGTAAGACAGAATGCACAATCAAACCTTGACAAAGTTTTACAAGTCTCAAACGTTTATAAGTATATACGATTAGCTAAGTGTATTTGGATCAACCAAGCAGGCTTGTCAGGCCCATAGATCTATGACGTCGCCAGGCTAGCAATAGTTAATGATTGTATATATATTCGACATTACATGGTAGCTATAAGGTTCAACTAACCACAACACACAAGTAAATTGTCATAAGTTTACAAGATTCAAACGTTTACAAGTGCAATGATTATAACGTAACATGTTTCACCCCAAAGTGTGAAAATATGAAAAAGGGGTATAGAAATACTCACTTGACGTATTTGCGTATAAGATGATAATAAGGATTAAACTATGTTCCAACAAATTCTTTTACAATGTACCTAAACGTATTTATTACAAGGGTAGGGTTAATAATAAGATTAACGTTCTAACGAGAAATTTGGGTTTCAATAGAATTGTAGGGTTTTGATATGTAAATAAATTTATATAACGTATTTATTTATATTTTGATTCAATAAAAAGAATTATACCGTTAAGTGTTTTAATATATATAAAAGAAACTAAGCATAATAGAATGTAAATAAGTTTTCATAATCCTTAACAATAAACATGATTTATCTATGATAAAATAACGCATTGACCGATAATGATTTATTTAACTTAAGTTTTTATTTAAAGTACATTTTATAAAGAAATAACCCAAAATAACGTTTATAAGTAATTTGTGAAATAATAAAATATATAATTGCAATTATCTTGAATATTCCATAACTAAAAGGTAAAATAGTGTCCAATAATAATTTAATAATTTAAATTATTATTTAAAGTCCACTTTTATAACTTTATAACGCTTGTAACTATTTTATTTATAACCTTTAAAAGAAATATAAAATGAATTCTTAGAAAATAAGATTTTATAATTTTTATAACATTTGTATTATAGTTTTAGGGTGTTTAAAAGAAGTAAATTTTTAGAAAATAACTAGATAACTTTTTAAAATAATCTAAATTTATAAAACTGATTTTTTTTCTAATTTTTGGAAATTTTATATGATTTTTTAAAGGCTGGAAAAACTATTTAAAAACAAATGAGGGTGCCCGGGTTCGAACCCGGGACCTCAAAGTCGAAATGCAAGAGTCTAACCAGTGAACCAGGGTCGCGGCCGTGGTTCACTTTGGTTTCAATACCATTTAAACACAAGTAGTAAACCTCCCCCAATTCGCATAAACCCTAGATTCGGCTTGATCCAAATTGAACCCCAAATCGACAATGTTAACAAAATTAATCTTGGGTCTTTTGATCCCCAAGTAAAAACGAGTGTGATGGTGCATTCAATTACCCGCATATCGTTTGAAATCAATGATCATGTCGAAGAACAGTCGCGACGAGGTGGTGTAGGGTTTGTGATGCAAATGAGGACCATAATCAAATCCGTTGTACAGGAAGCTTCCAATTACTTCGATGAACAAAAGCCCTCTGATAATTTCAAGATCCGAGGTCTGAATAGTGGTGTTCGAGTGAGGTGTGTGTCGCGACTTCAAAGTGGATCAAATGAGAGGTTTTTGTGTGTTACAGACGCAATTGCAAGTTGTACTCGATTACTGGCAATCAGATGATTGTTTATGCTAGTTTAATTGGATTATAATTAGGATTAAGTGCTCAAACGGCTTTAAAGTTAAAGACGAACTTTGGTTTCATGTTGAATGCTCTTAACATCACTTAAAATCGAATTAAAATATGGTAGCAGGTTCGATTCACGGTCGAGAAGGGTTTAATTGCATTTAATTCGATGTTTGGTTGTGGTTTGGTGGTCGTCGGAGGCTTGGCCGGAGTTTGGCCGAAGGGTGCTCGACGGGAAGAAGGGGGGGTTGGTTTGGGTTTTAAAAATACAACTTTAGTCCCTGAAGTTAGGGATTTGTTTAAATCCTTTCCAAAACTTAGTTTTAAGTTTAAATTAACTTACAGTTTGACCCCTGAAGTTTTGAGGATTTATTATTTTATGTAAAAAGTAATTAATTACAAGTTTTACAATAATAAAACTTATATTGTTTTTATTTATTTATTTACAATATTACCTTTAATATGATTATTATTATTATCATCAACATTATTTTTATGATTGTTATTATTAACATTGTTATTACTATTATTATGATTATTATTTATTTATTATGTAATAACTAACGTTATTAACTTTCAAATTAAAGAATTAAATACATAAGTAATCTATGAGTTTCGTATTTAACAACAAAAACCCTTACAAGAATAACGAAGCTAACTTTTAGTTAACCCAAAATACACGATGTTACATATCGGCTCCTGCTATCAGAAAGAAAAGACTATCATGCACCCCTTGTTGTATGATTGTCATGGTCTGTGCATCCTTCTTCTTGGCCTCTCGATTGTCATGGTTTCGCTCACCAATGGCAGTAACACCCAGGTATACTACATCCCACAATTCTTTGGATCTCAAAATCATCTTCATACGAAGACTCCAATGTTCATATCCATCACCTTTGAACACTAGAATGATTGGAGCGGTGATACTATGAGAGGTGTTTGAATCGGCCATGGAAACAGTGATAGGATTGGAATTAAGAACAAATAAGTCAACCTGGCTCTGATACCAGTTTTGTTGGTAATCAAAACTATAAAAGTAAACTCATAATCGGAACAAAAGGATAATTGAAGAATGCAAGGGAATTCTCATTGAAGCTTGTGAATTTTCGAGTACATAAAAATGAAGATGTATCAACTATAAATACTGGAAGAAAGTACGCAAAAGACTCAACCACCCTACAAATTCTACTGACTCCAACAACCTAGCCGTTAGGCACTTATTCAAACATAAATACATATTAAAAAACCATATCTCCACGTGTGTATGACTCGATCAACATCCCATGCAAACTGAACCCGATTTGAATCATATTTGATCAGTTATCACATGTTGCGCCTCAGTGGTGTGTTTTTGTTCCTATTATATATATATTCTTATCCTCTCATTCATTTATCAATTATTGGTAGTTGCTATGATTATTTTGTTCTTTGTGCTGGTCTTTGTTGGGACTAAATGTCTTACTGAAAACAACCTTTATATCCACTACAATAGATGTATCTCACATTTAGGGACCTATTGCTATGGTGATATTTACTAGGTATAGTTGTAAAAAAACCGGTTTGGAATTTCAAACCGATTCCTATACCGCTCCTAAACCACCCAAAAAATCCGATTAGGCCCCAACGGATTTCAAACACACCAAACACACCAGTTCCCTATTAGTTCGGCCTATTCACATGCGTACTCGACTTTAAAACTAGTTCCACCATCAACCAGGTTTACAAACTGAACCGGTTTAGTGATGTTTAAGTATGAATTAAGCCGGCTTGTATTGTTTGTTTAGTGAGAATAAAACTATGTAATTTCTTTTATTGTACTTCATTTGAATGTTTAACTATGAAACAAAAAAGAGAAATTATAGTTATTTATATTTTTTATTGTTTGTTTGTTTTTAAATAAAAAAACGAACGACTTTGAGGCTGAACCAATTTAAAAATCAGTCAAAACCGATTTGAGTAGGTTCGGTTAACCAATTCTAAAAACCAGTTTCCAAACCGAACCGGTTTACCAAAAACTAATTCCTCCCAATCATTAAAAGACAGGTTGGTTCCCAACCGAACCGGTTTGCAAGAAAAAAAAATTGTTTCTTTTTTTCTTCACCATTAATACAGACTTACATTTTGTTGTTTGGTTTCTCTCTTATGTAAAATCCAATCAAACCTCAGCTCACACTTAGTCCTACCATGATAGATTCTTCATTTGATAATTCTCATTTATACCACTTATAATCGATTTTGTTTTCATTAACAACCACCGTTATTGCTTGTTAACTAATTGAATTAAACAAACATTTGGAGCGATAAATATATCCATCCGAAAATTTTTGATATACTTTAAGAACATAATACGATAGCTAGTTTGGACTTTGTTAGAAAACGATTAAAAACACGATACGAAAATCTAAAAAAATATAAGAAAAAAACCAAAGACCCCTCTTTAAAAACTCACATATCGTATGTGTGAATAAAAACAATTATTATAAATACTTTCTATAACTAATGTTTGTTGATATGTGGGTGAAGTCTCGATTGATTGGGTGAATCACCCGTCTTTTAGAAAGGGTTGTGTTATACAAACACCATTTTTTATTATTAGATTCCCTATTGTCTCTCTCTTTCTCTTCATATATCTATGTGTATGTATAAAAAGAGATAGAGAAAATTAAAATAAATAGGATGTATTTATAAGATATCCCTTTAGATAATATGCTTCTTGTTGATGTGACTAAGTTAGCAACACCTATACTTCATTTCAGCTTTTTAGTACTTTCACCTTTTCGTATTATACATTACACGAGTTGACAATTTGCAAACCAAGCTTGAAAATTATAATATTTATATCACACGTTGTCATAAATCTTGAACAATTGTAATTGTAGATTATATACTCGTGTATCATACATGTTGAAGAATTATAACAGTAGGTTCTAATTTTTTAATATATTTAGGTTGTATTTGAAATTAAATGATTGGGATTTGATGTAACAGTAGGTTATATACTCGTGTGCTATACATGTTGAAATAAAAAATTATATAATAGATTATATATATATAATCTAATATTAATTTGTTATAGATAACATTATAATAAAATATTATTTATTTATAGAAATAAATAATTTTGATTATCATAGTATTAAATGAGAGTTATTAAGAAAACTTTTTTAAAAGTCAAGATTTTTACTAAAATTTTAAATTTATTGTGGTGATGACACATGAACAATTGTAGATGGAGCCTAGGTGAAGATGACGTAGGCATGTTAAAATGTATCATATGCCTTATAGTTATTTTATTTTATTAAAGTAGATAAAACAACTTGCAAAATCTATACATTTGAGAGAATTTTATTTAATTAGAATAATCAATTGCATGATAGTATCTTGTTAGCAGATCATAGATAGGTAGTATAATAAGTATTTTAAAACATAAATTTCTATAAATATAACTGAAGTGAAGGTATGGGTTGTTACAGTTTGCATATCAAGAGCCACAACTAGTTGAGCCATACAATTCTCTTACTTGCTTCTTGTTTTAGATGATTTTTCCTTTTAACTTACTATTTTATTTTTAAATATTTTTATACAGTTAATTTTTTCTCATCATTGTACTTTCAATAGAATATCATCTGAGTTTAAAAGTTTAAATTTTTTATATGCATTCAAATGTTTCATTAAAATTATCATTTGAATCTATTTAATTACACTTGATTAACATCGTTAAGTTTACTACAGGACTGGTATTTTACTTAAAACAATTATAAAATAAAAAATCAACTCTACGTGAGGGTTATGCGTTTAGTCCCTTTTGACAATAACAATTGCAATTTAAATCCACCTGTTAGATAATTTAAAATATAAATATAACCATCTAAAAATGATTAATTTCTAAATTTATAAAACATACATTATAAAAAATATAAATACCCAAACAAACCAAATGACACAGTTTGTTTGAATATTCATAACCATAAAACACAAATCATAAAAGATAAAAGAACAAAAAATAACATGACATTAACATATCATGAATAATAATAATAATAATAAAACACCCATCATCATAGTAACCTTAGTTAAAGTTTAACAAGATGAGCAAATTCACAAAAGTAACATGACTACTAAATAAAAAAACATTAACAAAATAAAACAACAAAAGATATTGTTAAGTCAATACATAATTGTAATTATCAAAATAGACTCAAAGCATAAAACCTCTAAGATGGAATGGTTCTTTATAGATAATTATTTTAATAAATTAACCCTTGTGTTGGAAAATTAACTGTATTAATTAGGTGTAATCTAGTGAATTTAAATGACAATTCTAATGAAACATTTGGATTCAAATAATAAATTTAAACATTTAGATTCAAATGATAATTTTTATGAAATTACGGGGATGAAAAAATTACTTAATTTTTTTTATAGAATTTGTATTACAATCATCAACTATAAACATCTCATACTTTTTTACCTTTAAAATCTTAAATTAGTTATAATATAATTTGATTTTTGATAATACCATTATGTAAAAATTGTTATTTGAGCAATCCGACTGAGCTATCATCATCTAGAAGGCATATGCGAGAAGATCACAAGAATATGCCCCCATTAGGTTTCATGGTATAAATTGATATTATTATAATATTCAATACAATGGTATTTTTTTATATCTATTATACTTTAAGCTTAAGAAAGATGTTTTATTTCACAAGAAGATACAAAACGAATAACACTACTTACATCCTCGATTCCTCGTGTGTAGTTTTCGTAACTTTGTTAATTTAAAGAATATTAAAAATAATGATGAATTATATTTAATAGTTATTATTAAGTAAAAAATAATTGTAAATTTAAAATGCAATTAGTTCAAACATTATCTAGGTTAACATATTGGATGGTGAATGTCGTTTAAAAAAAGTAAAACATATTTTATGGATTTTAAACATTATAATTTAGTTTATTAGATAGTGTTTAATTAGTAGGGTATGATTAGTGTAAAAATAATATTAAATTTAAAATGCTAAGAAAAATTTTGGACTTAGACATATTTCGTTTAATTTTTTTAAATGAAATGATATTTTGATCATTGTGATAAATACGTCAGATTATTATGTCTAATATTTCAAATCATTTTGTCAAACATGTAATGTTATTGTGTAGAATATTTTTCATCATTTGTTATATGTACTAACCATTGTATTTTACGTTTTAAATTATTTCGTGTAAATTTTATCATTGTTATTTATATATTGAATAAATTTATTATTATTTTATCATTATGTTTTACAAACAAAAATACATAATAATTTTATTTCACCATTGTGTTTTTTAACTCATCATTTTAGAAAACGCAAAATATTGTTTAGGAAATATAACGACGAGCATAAAAACACAAAGAGACATTTTATCATTGTATTTTACATTTTATATTATTTTGTGTTATTTTGTTATTTATAATATATTAGATAAATTAGTTGCTAGCATATCATTGTGTTTTATATACTATGTATACGATAGTATTTTCACAGTTATATTTTTTAGAATATATCATTTTAAAGAAACACGGTAGTATTTAGAAAAACACAATAACAAATGAAAAAACCAAACAAGAAAAACACAATATGAGCATGAATCACATGAGCTGAAAAAGAGATTTTTTTTATTTTTATATATGATGATGTTGTACTCGGGTCTTACAATAATGAGCATGAATCACTTCTATGTCATCCTCATTACAACACTTTCATTTGTTGCTTCAAGAGTTATAAGTTTGATTGGGTCTTACATTTGTCTTGAAACCCTAGGGAAAATAAAGAAATAAGGTGAGACCTTTATTTAGAAGTCTTGAGCCGCCATCGAGTTTTACAATATTGGCTACTGGCACGGGCTTAAAGGTGATGAATACAACAACTTTTGACAAAATGATGGCTAGATACCAACTTCAATTGCGGTGGTTGGTTATATGTTATCAGGAGAAAAAACTAGTATTTTAGCTTTAGAGTGGTTACAAGTTACTAGCTAATTAATGCAAGGGGCTGTAGAGGGGAGGGGGGTTTGGTGGTTCCGGTGTCATGAGGGAGTAACGAGTCTCATACATGTAGTAGAGCCGAAATGTTTAATTTCAATATGGTTTATGGAAGGGTGGTCCTAGAAAAACTTAATGACCGGAAACATGGGTGGTTAGAAAATATATGATTGGCCGGAAAATAGGTTTCCGGTGACATGTGATGAAGAAAAGTGGTTTGGGCGTGTTTAAGCTATATATATTGTTTTCTTTTATTTTATCATTTAAAATGGCTAAATTCTAATTTAATTTGATTTAATATAATTGCTTAAAGCTCATTCACGCGCAAATGAAATCACGATGTCCCCAGTGGATAGTAGGAACTATACCCAATGTTTCAGAATCAGATCGAATGTTGAGTCGGACACCTTACTGGTTCGGTGGTCGGACCTAATTTAAGAACCAGATGACATTATAATTATATATATAGGATATTATATATGTAACTATATATATTGCAATATAAGTAATTTATGTGTGTATTTTATAGTTATATATAAAGTTTAACAATAATCTTATATCCAAGACATTAATTTATTGTTCAACCACCCTTTTTGACTCATTAAAATCCAAAAAACTAAAAAGAAAAACGGGATGAACCGACCGGTCGAACCCCTTTAAAACGAACTGATGTGAACCGGTTCAGCTACCCCCTCCGATTCCCGATCGGACCGACCAGTCGGACCAGCTGGTCTAATCCAGTCTTCAAAACACTAACTATACCTATAACATTTAATACTCGAGTATAAAATATGAACCTTTTACACCGCATCTTAAGTTGTTTAAGTTAAAACAATATTTTAAGTTATTTTGTAAACGGTGAATACATCATTTTAAAATTTACTTTTAGAAACCATTTATTGTTAATATTATAACACTCGAACCCGTACTCGTCTAATTAACAAAACAAGACGCCATTATTACAAGTATTTATACCCTTATCTTGTTGAATTATTTCAAAGACTATTCGTTCAAATTTTCAATAGTAAACAATGTCTACAAATACAATTTCTTAATCATCTCGATGATCAACGCCAAGTACACGCCATTGATTCGCATCTTCATCACTCTTCAATTTTTCGATAATTCTTGTTCCAAATCGACCATATCAACCAACGACGTACACCCAATTCTCAAAAGCCTCAAAATTTAAGTCCAGTAGTACAATCGGATCTTAAAAACCCCCAATTTATCATTATAATTCATCCCCATCTCTTGACAAATTACCACCAAAATCGGGGTTTTGGTGAGCCCTAATCTTTTGCTATTGTTGTGTTTTCTTGATTGTTCAGTTTTTGATGTGGGTTTTGGATTTTAACTCAATTTGGTGTTTATTCGTCGGCTGTGGTGTTTCTTTGCAGTTTATATGGAGCGAAGATGGTGGATAACTTTGCTGATTACAATTGTTTGTTTGTGGGTTCAACTGGTGGAGGTAACAATTGTAGGTTTTCAAGAATGCTTTTTGAATTGTATATATATGAAAGTATTTGGTGGTACACGAAATCAATAATCGGATAAGACACGAGATGTTCTTTTCTGTTAAAAGAGTAAAGGTAGGTGATAATTTGGATACCACAAATATGTGGATAAAATGATCATTGGTGACATCATGATGCTAACTCTATTATATGAATGTTACATGCTATTCTTAGATTTAAATGGCCATGCTTGGTGATGATCTGATGATAAAGTTAGATTTTTAACCATATAATCAGAAGTTTGAATGCTGTTTTAAGGCCTAAAAGTCAATTTATAATACTCAAAGTAGCTTCATTTCAGTTTTCTATTTTATGCAATTGGTTATTTAAACGTCTAATTCTCTGCGTAGGAAATCATTTATCTCTAAACTTGCTAGGAGTTGTTTAATTGCAAAGCTTTTTTTGGACACAGGACTTAGAATCAAGCATAAGGTTGACTCGCCGGCGTACAATCACACACTCACCAGAATTCTGGTTGAATATGCTTCTGCAGTAAGTTCACTCTGTTAATTATGCACTATAAAAGGGCATGTGTGAACTCAATAAGTTAGAAACGTATCAATGTGAGACATTGTGGATCGGCCAAGTTAAATACAACTAAATATGGTAACCAGAAGTTGCCTTTATTCATGCAGGTTTACATTTCAGATTTAACAGATCTTTTTACCTGGACGTGTTCAAGATGCAATGGCCTAACCAAGGTATCTGTTGTTGTGATAACTTATTGTAATAGTTTCACCATGTGTTAATTTTGAAGAAAATAAAATTAAACAACTATAGTTCATGTACTTAGGTTTAATATTTTTGTCTTCCTTGTGAACTTAAACACAATGCTCAAATCATCTAACGTCTGGTGTTATCTTGAATCAGGGATTTGAAGTTATAGAGCTCATTGTTGATGTGCAGAACTGCTTGCAGGTACATCTGTTTTGTACTGTTTTAGTGGCATTGACTTGAAAAGGTCTTTCAAATATGTTGTAATTTTTCCTGGTTCACACAGTTGTATACTGACTGATTGCGGATTGCAGGCATTTGTTGGGGTTGCAGATGATCTTGATGCTATTGTTATTGCATTCAGAGGCACTCAAGAAACCAGGTAATGATTTAACTGTTGCTCATTTATTCGTTGATTTGTTTGGTCTTTAATTTAATATACGATTTAGGTTTAAAAGGTAAAACCTTAAATTCATGTTTGAGTAACATATTTATGATCACAGTATACAGAATTGGATTGAGGACCTATTCTGGAAGCAGCTCGACTTCGATTATCCTGGTTGCACAGATGGCAAGGTGTGTGTGTGTGTTGCAATATCTGTGCTTATTGTTTTTGCACCTGTGAAGGCTGTGATACACTGATACATTATTTCATCTTTGGTTCCATTATTCCAGGTGCACCATGGATTTTTTAATGCTTACAATAATACAGTTTTGCGTTCGGGAATTCTTGACGGTGTTAGGAGAGCAAGAGAAGTATATGGAAACCTCCAAATTATGGTGACCGGGCATTCAATGGGCGGGGCTCTGGCGGCTTTTTGTGGATTGGATCTTGCGGTAATGATGATCATTCTATCCCTTCACCTTACAATATGTACCTTGCTCTTTGCTGATATATAATTATTGATAGCCATGTTACAGTCATCAAGCCAGCTTCTGTATACTAAAAAAATATTTTAACATGATTTGTTTTATTTTTTTTTAATTATTACTATATGTAATCCAACAGTTATTTTTTTTTCCTTTTCAGTTTAGTTTAACACTGAAATGTGGGTGAAAAATCTTTAAAAGAAGGTACAGGAACTGGGGTTGATTAAATTAATTTATTTTTTACTTAACAATCAGCAGCTAAAAAACTAATTATCCAAAACTGATTATTAGACCCCTAGATGTTCAGATAAAATTAAAGGATTGTTTAACCTTCTAATGGATCACCTCTACCAGCTATTTCATCTGAACACCTCTACTAGCTACAGCTTAAACCATTTTCTCTCTTTTAAATTTATATTAAAGGATTTTTTAACCTTCTACAGCTTACCTATGGATCAAAGAACGTCCAAGTTACGACCTTTGGACAGCCAAGAATCGGGAATGCTGCTTTTGCATCATATTACAACGAAACTGTACCAAATACTTTTAGAGTAACGCATGCACATGATCTGGTCCCACATCTGCCACCTTACTATCAGTATTTTTCACAGAAGACATATCATCACTTCCCAAGAGAGGTAACCTTGTTTGAATTTCTCGACTCTTAACATTAGTTTATCCAAAATTAAGATTAGTCATCATGTCTCTTTTCATCATCTATGCATACATCATGATTCCTGCTATGTTTGCCACCTGATCAATTACTATAACCTACATTTAAAATATATGATTTCTCCCAATTTGCAGGTTTGGCTTCATAACATTGGATTAGCGTTTCTTGTTTATCCGGTTGAGAAGATCTGTGATGGTTCTGGTGAAGACCCTGAATGTAGCAGGTAAAAAACAACTTATAATAAACCGTATTATTCATTGATCCTCTTTCACAATTGGAATGAGAAACTTGCATCTCAACAACTTGCTGAATCTTTTCAGGTCCGTGTCTGGAAACAGTATTTCAGATCATATGAGTTACTTTGGTGTTGAAATGGGATGTGATGTATCAAGCAAATGCAGGATTGTGATGACCCCTAATCTTGCTTCTTATGGAGAAGTAGATGATTACGGTAATTTTGCCTTACATAGAGTTCCATCCAAGTTTATCCGGAAATGAGACAAGACCAAAAATAAGTGACCAGTGAGTCAGCTCGTACGACAATCAGCATTCGTTTGTTGCCCTTGCGTTTAACAAGGCGATGGTGCTGTATTATTTATTTAAGGTTTAGAGTTTAGTGTAAATATGTATATATAGTTCTTGTTACTCTAAATATCTCCACATGTTCAAAAGATTTGTGATAAAGTCTTGGAAGGCAGACTGAATGCATGATTGGGCTCCAAATTTGTGTTAAGAGGACTTGTTATTTACAACTTACAAGAATTTGTGTTAAGAGGACTTGTTATTTACAACTTACAAGGTGTGAGTTTGTTTACATCATATATTTATATTAAGATTACTAGCAGTATGTATATATCTATTTGACTTCATCGTCAAAACATTACAACTATTTTCTACATGAGATGCTTAGTTTTTCTAAAATTAAATAATTTTACATGTAAGGTTGGAATGATAATTTCATTGTAATCTATATTTACTTGATTATATTTCGAAAGTAGATTAACTGACTTTAGCAATTCGAAATGAATATAAGACCGTAAAAACCAATATATTTTAGTTTCTTTTTATAAAACCATGAATAATATTTTACACATAAAAAACCAACATACTTTCTGTTTTCTCTCACAAACTTCAACAGTTTTTTTAACATAAAAAAACAACATACTTCCATTTTTTTTCACAAAAATCGCTCAACAATATATGATGCCACACACATATATATAAACATATTGAAAAGGTTTATTGGCTCATTAGAAACTTTATTTTTAAAATTATTTTGAACAATAACTTGGCATTAAGCTTGAAACGAGTAAAACTCCAGTTCTCATAAGTTAAACTATTGAACTTGAACTCTCATAGGTTAAACGAGCCACGTAGATAAAAAATAGACGCAAAGAAACAACCGGTGTAAAAGTTGTTTTGATTTTTTAACAATTTTGCTCGGATTTTAACAAACGAAGTGACTAAAATATATAAATAATTCTTGAAGGATTTTATATAAAGAAAACATAATATATTATTTTTTATACACAAAACATGTTTAACGACTTTTGTGAGAGAATATGTAAGTATGTTTGTTTTTTATGTGCAAAAGATTGTTAAAGGATTTTTGTGAGACAAAACAGAAAGTACATTGTTTTTTATGATAAAAAATTATTCAGTGATTTTTGTAAGAAAAAACTGAATGTATGTTGGTTTTTTGTGGTATTTACCCTATATTCAATAGCCAATAGGGTACTCTTTTTAAGAGACTTGATGAAATTATTTTAACAATATATATTTTTGTATTAATTAACTTTACATTCATGTTTAATAGTTTTAAGGATAAAATTATAATCCTTTAATAACCGTGATAACGCATTAGCACATTGAAACACTTTTAACATAAACTGTCGAGACCCCACTAATTCTCTGTTATAACTTATAACTAGTGGGACCAAATAAAGCGTAACTCACACAGACATACATTTAGAGGCTAAGGCATAAACCAATAGAAACTAGATTCAAACTTGATACTTTTGGTAAAAGAAATCGGAAGCTTAACAATGCAACTCATAATTAAATAAGATGTTACAGTGAAGCAACAAAAATGTCTCGAATACAATAAAGAATGAGACCATGAATCCCGACCAAAAGTGTGAGAGAACAAATTAATATCTTACAAAAGAGTTTGAAGAATCAATATCTTACAAAAGAGTGAGTTTGAACCAATCAGAGCAATCAACTGTGGCGTCTTTTCTCAATAACACAACCACCTTTGTAACTCGAGCCGCATACAAATTTATTAGTTTTAACTACTCACTAGACTCTTTACATATTCATGTTCCGTTCGTAACATGAATCTTTAAATCAAAATAAAACCAGGAGAAATCATAAAACATATATTCTCCTTGAAATACCACATGTAAGGTGTTTCTTCTTTAAATTTACTACACTGTTATAACGTATATTCTCCATCAGTCCTTATTACCTGCAAATTCAAGAAAATATATGGTTAAAAAAGCTTGAAAAACTTGCAGAACCTACAATGTAATGAGGATATAGTTTGAGTTGAAACCAACTGAGACCTCGAAGCAATCGCAGCACGAATCCACGCATCATAAACTCCATATTCTTGCACTCTGCAAGAAGCAACAAACTTACAGTTAGTCATGAAAAGAACAACAGATCAAGATCATGAACAAGAATGTGATCATAACTTACAAGTATGCATCATTAGGATTGATGTCATGAAATATGTTGATATAGAAACGAAAACCATCGGGGCTCACATCTCTACATAGAAGACCTTAAAAAACACAACTTGCTGTTAAAACTGTATATAACGTGTGTTGCTACACTATAATTAAAATGACTACCTTTGCTCTCAGCCGCTAGCAAATGCTCTTTGGCCATTGCTGGAGCAATTCCAAGTGTTCTTGCAGCATCAGTGGCGCTAACGCCGGCCTTTAGGGCTTCAGGCTTTTGTACTAGTGATCTGATTCTAGAAAATACCTACATTTGCAGAACAGAATTAGAGCAAATCCTATGTTTATGTCACATGTTCAAAAAGTTATAAAATTTTGTTACCTCTTCATCACTATGAGACTTATTTTGTATGACCATAACACCACTTTCAAACTTCTTAAGCATTACAGGACTGCAATCAAACCAATAAATGAAGGGAAATTAGTAATTAACATTAAAGACATGTACATATGTAGGACTGTCATGTACATACACATTAAACTTCTCCCATAGTGAACACGCCCGCAGCAAATCATCAGGCGAAATTAATTCTGTTCCTCGGCGCGATTAAAGAGACAATATATATCTATTAAATTCATTATCCCACCAGCTCTCTCTAATGGAACTTTAACGAAATCAGCCAACTAAGTTCATAATCAAAAGATGAAACATCATCAAATTCAAATTCATTCCATAAAATTAGCAGTTATTCAACTCGCGAGTAAAACCTGTCGGGACAACTGTTGATGGTATAAGGCTCCAGCTGATTCTTTAGTGACAGGGAGACAATGCCGACGCTTAACAACCAATCTTGCATCTCTTCTTTAGAGCCCATTTCTTCATCATTTGCTGCATTCACTTGAGAAGATGATCCCGAAAGCAGTTTTTGCCTCATCTTTTCGGCTAAAGACACCATCTCTTTAGCTTTACTCTGAACAACAAACAATCAGCTGCTTGAATGTTTAACAAATCTGATCATTCAATAACTTATTATATGCACTATGAACCCACCCTACATAACTAGTTAAACAAGGAATCACATACACACCATTAAAGCATGCTGCTTGAATGTTTAACAAGTCTGAACTTCTGATCATTCAAGAACTTATTATACGCACTATGAACCCTATAAACTTGTTACACGAGAATCACATACACACCATTAAAGCATTCTGCTTGAATGTTTAACAAGCCTGAAGAACTTACCTATATGCACAATGAAACCCATAAAGCATCAACTTGAAATGCATCCTGCAAGCTCTTATCAGTACTCTCCCACATCTCCTGCTCCTTCCTCAATATCCCCGAAACTCCAACCACCGCATCTTCAACGCCAAACCCACATCACCATTACCCGACCCACCCACCCACCTCAACCCGACCCGGTTCCGAACCGAACCAGAACCCAAACCCACCCATGCTCGCCCCCTCCACGCCTCCCAAAACTTCCCCACAAACGAATCCGAATCCGATTTCCCGCGAAAAACCAATGTAATGACAGTAGATTTGAACCCCTTCTTCCACTTTCCCATCGGGTGTAATCGAGACCTGAAATCGAACCCTAGGGCTGGAGAACATACCCTTGAAAGACTTCTTGGTGTGGAAGATGTGGGTCACGGCGGCGAGTGGGACCGCCACCGCTGGAGATGGCGACGGTGGCGGTGGCGATTCGGGGTTGGGAGCCAGAGGAGACGGTGGTTGGTGAGGATGAGGAGACCTGATTTGAGGATTGGGAGATTTGGGGCATCTTCGTTGAGAAGGTCGACGGAGGGTTGAGTGATGATTCGACTTCGCCGGGCGGAGACTGGGCGGCCGCTGGTGGTGGTCTCCGCCGGTGGTAGCCAGTTTCCGGCCATCGTTGGGGGTAAGTTGACTCCGGTGATGGTGGTCAAAGTGCTGCAACGTGAGATGGTGGTGTGTAAAACAGTTGTTTGTTTAGATGTTGATTAACGAGATGTAACGGTGTTGGATTATTAGAAGTTGGATAAATACTTGTGTTTGGATGGATCCTTAATCAACGAGGATGCAAAGTGGATAAAATTGGGTGTTTTTTTAACGGTTTTTAATCCGTAAAATCAGATTAAAACCTTTTACTTTTGAATTTTGATAACAGATTTAGAAATTACAAAAAGCATGTAATGACGAATTACGATTCTCCTTAAATAAGTTATGGCATGTTTATTTCTGGTAGTTCACCAAAATGATTTTTTTATATCTTTCTATTTTCTCATGAAAATTAGAGTTTTTTTTTTTTTTAATTTCAGTCATTTCGATTTTCACATTTACGCGAGTCACATAAGTTGAGGAGTCAAGAGTTTGCTAATAGTGTATCTCGATATGCATTGGCAAAACTCTGTCGATAGCATGGCGAAGTTTACTTGGAACCCAGGGCCCAGACCTCTTTTTTTTTTTGCTTAAAAGTGAAAATTATGTATATTTCGTCTAAAATTTTTATACGTATGAGTCTCGTCATCCTGATTTGATTCTCGAGACTTTTGACCCCTACCCACCCCTCAATAGAAAGTTTCAAGCTCATTATTAATGATAGTAACCGAAACGTCTTATAAGATTTTATGAAAATAGAAAAATACTTTGGTGTGGTTTAACAATTTTAATTTTTTTTACCCAGATTCAAATTTCAACTCCCTATAACATCTATATTCTGCAAGAACAACATATAAGATTAAAAAATTGATTATCATTCGGAAATTTTTAGGACTTTTACAATATTCGTAAAATGTAGCTGTGTATGTCTGTTGAAAATTTTCAAGCATCGTAGTGGTTGGTTTTCATTGTACAATCTTGTATGATATTTACCGTACAAGGTTTGCTCTTACAGCCTATAAACTCTTTCATGAATCGTGTCTTTTAAAATTCGTTATAAGCACAATCCAGACAAAAGATGTTTTGGCGCAAATCATGACCATGGTGGATATTATTTGAATCTGTCTAACAGAGACAATAAGACTTTCACCTTAACAATATATACACCTTGCTAGTGATGGTTGTAGAGGGAGGGTAGAGAACTCCAAGGTCGCGTATGACGTATCTTTTTATGTAACTTACTGGTAAGTGAAACATCAAAACAATGCTATTGCACAACTTTTGTTCTTTCATATGATATTAAACATCAAAACAATGCTATAAACTCTTTCATGAATCATGTCTTTGAAATTCGTTATAAGCACAATCCGGAACAAAGATGTTTTAGCGCCAACCATGACCATGGTGATATTAAACGAGTCTGTCTGACAGAGACAATAAGACTTCCACCTCAAAATAATACCCCTTGCTAGTGATGGTTTTAGAGGGGAGGCGTAGAGAACTCCAAAGGTCGTGCATATGACGTATCTTTTTATGTAAAACATCAAAACAATGCTATTGCACAACTTTTGTTCATTCATATGATATCAAACACAAATTAATATGACATTATTGACACTTCACATCAATGTGTAATAACCAGATGCAGCAACATTGGCTAGCTTGCCCTTTGCACTATTTGAAAATTCTTCAAAAGGACCAGAATATCTAGTGTCACTATCAGTAGTCAAATCAACATGAAACATATTACTAGAGGACGAAGTTCAATAAATCTCAAAGAACACACACGTATAACTAATGTTTTTAAAATCATAAATTAAACCGATGCGATGAACCAATCTAATTTGAATAATAAACAAGTTTAAGGTCAAAATTGTAACTAATAGATTGTTCAAGACTTCAAATTGTGCCAATAATGAACCTGAGATCGATTTCTTGAGCTCAAGATACAGTATGTTTATTGTAATAACGGTTATCATCTCTTTAAGAATCCCATTGCTTGTATACATTACCAAGAGTCACATCGGCTATATCTGCAGCTTTGCTTGCACCGTCTGCCAAAACTTGGTCCAAATAAGCTGCATCAGACGTAATTTCCTCGTATCGAGCCTGCAAGAAAGAAAGATTTTATGACTCTGTGAATTGCAATATTTTTTATTTGCAAAGGTTTAATCTTTGAAGCGTATAGTAATATAAACCTGGATTGGATGGAGATGATCGATTAAAGCATCAGTAAGAACAGTTTTGAAAGTTCCCCAGTTCATATCTTGGCATTCTTGCAACTTCCTGCAATTATATTTGTTACAAAATGCCTGGGTGTTAAATATTCCCAACTTCATTGATGATTTAATGCTCGTGAAATGCAGTTGATCGCTAAAAGTATATAACCCATTTCTATTTTAAGCTTTTTATTTAGTTAATTTTACTTGTTCTACATGTTAAGAGATAAAGTACACCCAAATCAACCCATTTTCCTATAATTCCTATAAATGGGTTAAAATTGTCACCTCTAGGATAAAACATAAGTGAAAGAACAAATACAATTATAGAGTATATATGTATTTCCTTTTTATACACCAGAAGAGATTATATATAGACAGGTCATCAATAATATGTTGAAAACTACAACCAGCTTACCCTTGTACTATTTATTATATATTGACTAGATATACATGGATTTCAATATGTTTGAGATTTTTTTTTTTAAATAAGGTAGTGGTAGCAATTTGTCTACATACACGTATGTATGTGTATGTTGTTTCAATAAAAAAGCGTACTGATGAAGTATAAAAAACTGAAGTGTTACCTCCTTTGTCCTGTTTGTAATGATCTGATATATTGAAAGAAGATTATTGCATTCAGGCCTATCAGCATTGTCAAACTCCATGCTACATTAATTTTATCAAATCAGAATATCTTATCAAATCCGACAAATTATTCTTGGAGCACAAATAAAATAAAGATGTGAAGAAAAAAATACATTTCTTGTCTAAAAAATCAAGATGCAGACACATAAGAAAACCGAAAGTAGGAAAATGTTTAATGGAAGAGTGAAACTCATCTTGTCTAAAAAATCAAGATGCAGACACATAAGGAAAACCGAAAGTAGGAAAATGTTTAATGGAAGAGTGAAAACTCACCCTGGAAAAGAATCTGTCTTGCAGCGCTTAATCTTGTTTGCAATTGCCTAAAACAGGGAAACAAAAGTAGAGCGGGATCAAAATTATAACAAAAAATGGGGAATAGTATCCTGATTTGCAAAAATAACGCAAAAATAATTAAGAGGAGTGTAATATAGAGGTATAAACTTTATAATTACAATACACCACAAGTTAGAACTGAAATTCATTCTTATCAAATATCCAACATAATGACCTAACACGTTTGATCCATGACCCAGCTTAACATCTTTTTAAGGAAAAAAGCTTACACTTTGACCCACCAATTTTGACCTGTTATTTTGAATGGTCAGTTTTTTTAACAGTGTTTTGAACGGTCATTGTTTGCAGCAATTTGAAATCAGCTACATATTTAACTGTCCGAGTTCATTTTTTCACTCGAAAAATAATGTAAAAAAGGGAAACTGAATTAATGAAGTCCAGCACTCACATCTTTTGAGTCGAGCAAATTAATACGAGACATATCTGAAGTAGCAGACTTGGACATCTACAACATACAAAATAAAAGATAAGACAAATAAATGTTAATAATGACAATCAGTGCAAGTTTTATGCATAGCTTAATAAGAAATACCTTAGAAAGACCATCAGTAAGTGACATCACCCGTGCTCCAGCAGGAGGAATTAAGGGCTCGGGAACCTATAGAAAAGTAAAAACATATTCAAGATTTGTATTGTTCTAACGAGCTTGATATATTAAGAGATTAATAAATAGTAAATTCAGGTATAGGATTCACCTTAAAGATTGAACCGCCCCGTCTGCAAACAGAACCAAAAAGGTTACAAAAAAGCTTTTACGTAATAATTAACAGACACTATCCAAATTAATACTGTTCTACCCTCCCAACTTCTTCCATTTTCTACCACCATATAAATGATTAATGCGTTCAGCAAGCTGTCGTGTCAATTCTAGATGCTGCTTTTGGTCTTCACCAACTGGGACTAAATCAGACTGCAAATAAATGAACATGCATTATAAGAGTGAAGATGATGGTAGAATAGTCCTTCCGAAAACGAACTCTCAAACTTAGTGATGGTGCATCGTGTATGGGATCTCAAGCATAGAATTTATTGAAGAGAACATAATAGCGGTGATACTAACGAATAATAATAGTAAGATAATGTAATTAAACGCAAATTTGGTGGAAATGTTGGAATTAGATTTTAATCAAGAAATCTCAATGAATTAGATTAATTCAGAGGTCAAATTAGAAAAGGCAAACTTGTAATTAGTCAGAATTAAAGGGTTAACTAAGTTAGTTTGGTTAGTTGTTAACCGCCAAATTATGGGTATAAATACCCCTGTACATCGACATTTAATTGTGTGGAATAACAATGTGTTTAGTGTGTGTATTGTTTGTTTCGTCCCTGTTTACCCACCGGGTCACTGCACTTCTGTGCATACCCTTGATGTTGTTCATCCAACATGAAATTGATCCTACATAATCGATCCGAAGGGGCCTCAACATGGTATCAGAGCCGAGGCACAAGGAGGATCAATCGTTGCAGTCTAGAATCGTCGTCGCTAAAGAAGACAGAAAACAGAGCATGTTGACGAAATCACAGAGAAGTAATTCTCGTTTCCGGCAGAAGGCCAAGGAAGTAGAAACGAGACAGGTTAGATCGATGTAGGCCAGGAAGGGCCAGAGGGACATCGATTCACAATCAAAGAACGTGGTTTTTGAAGAAATTGATGAGGAATCAATTTAAATCAAAGTGTGCAGAGAACAGAGATAATAAAGAGAAGTGTGAAGTTTTAGCGACAAAAGAAGAATACAGAAACAAGAAAGATGATCAGAAGCGTAAGTGGAATTTCATAATTGTTGATCATAGGACCGAAACAATTGAACAGATTGTTCAATTATCGAGAGACATTCTTCATATCATATAGAATCAGATTCAAATCGATAGAGACGACGTTAACACCGCTTAATCTTGATCAAAGGATCCGGAGAGTCGAAGTCAAAATTGAATTTGAAAGTCAAATCGAAGAAGGAACAAGAAGACTGCAGAATCGGATGAACAAGAACAAATTAAACAAGATTATGATTTCATGATTAGGGGAGTGGATGTTGGAATTAGATTTTCAAGATATCTCAATCAATTAGATTAATTTAGAAGTCAAATTAGAAAAGTCAAACTTGTAATTAGTCAGAATTAAAGGGTGTTAGTTTAGTTAGTTGTTAACCACCAAATTATGGGTATAAATACCCCTGTACATCGACATTTATTGTGTGGAATAACAGTGTGTTTAGTGTGTGTATTGTTTGTTTCGTCCCTGTTTACCCACCTGGTCACTACACTTCTGTGCATACCCTTGATGTTGTTCATCCAACATGAAATTGATCCTACATAATCAATCCAAAGGGGCCTCAACAGAAAACAATTATACCTGGTACAAAAGAATATCTGAAGCCATCAACACCGGATAGGTCAAAAGTGCAACGCCAACATTTCATCACCCTTTTAAAAAAGAAAAGAACTATAACTAATTTTAGAAGTTCGATAAATAAAACTGAATCAAAGTATAAAATGTGAGTAACAACTATAAAGCACTGATGCACATAACACAAGTTATTTTCATCATTCTTATTTTGGTTCAGCTAAGATAAGATTTCTGGCTATTTTACCCCTTTACTTATAAATATATCAATTCAGGTAATGTTTTTATCTCCAACAGCTCAAATTGTATCTTTAAAGCAGAAAACCTCTTAAATCAAATATTAAAAAATAATATTGTTAAAAAATGTAATTTTCAGATCGTGTTCGACATTGTATTTATTTATAACAAATACAAAATTTTAGACAATTAGTTTGAGTCAACTGAACAAGACCCATTCCAACCAGAACAAAAATAGCCTTTGGACCCAATGTTTTGACCTGTTGCATCTAGAACACACACACAGCCTATGATCAAGTGCAAACTATCAAACATGAATTATAGAGGTTGAGCTGCATACAATAAAGACGCACCGCCTTTCGCGATTTTTCTTTGAACTGAATCATTCTGTTTAGCCAACCATTGGTGCAGCAGAACTCAGCAGCCACATTAATTCTACATGAGCACGAACATGAGATTGCACGAATACAGAAGCCTATTTGACAAATTAGAATTCAGCTTATAGCATTTATATGTAGCAGATATGATATGGAGAAAAGTATGTCACATGAAATGTGATAATAAACAAGGAATGAAAAGACCTTTGAGGTGTCCACGCCACATGCCAAGTAAAGAGCTGCAGTATCTCTAGTTGCTTTAGAAAGTTGTTGGACATCATAAGGTAAAGTTATCTGTGAAATTGACAGAACTTCAGAACAAAAAAATTAAAACAAAAACTGAACAAAAAATAAAGTATGCCGATTGTAGTGCACTTACCGCATGGAGATCCACAATAAAGAATAATGTCTCATACTTATCCTGAAAAAAGAATAGAAACAGAGACACTATCAAATTATTTGGTACAACAGAACTAAGACATCCTTTTATGTTATATTGTTATATAAAGCTTCCTACTGGACATATTCCTGTATGGAGAATCTTATATCATCAATCAAAAGAAGTCATATTATTACTAGGATTATGAAATCTGTACCTGCAGAGATACCCAATTTTTTATCGCACCAAGATAATTACCAAGGTGTATAGATCCAGTTGGCTGGACTCCAGAAACGATTCTCTTCCTGTCCAATACATTTAAGTAAATAAGGAGTACTATTCAAGACCAACACTTTATATTGACCAAAAAGAATATAAAAGAAAACTTATGAATATTACACAATAATTACTTTATAGAGGCGGTGGAACTCTCTGAAACAGTAGCAGTAGGTTCAGTAGCTGAAACACTACAATAGCATCGGTGATTGCTAAGAACTCCAGCAACCGGAAGGTGATTCTGCTGAATCATTGGCAGTGTTCGTTGTAGTTTACTTGAAGTGCCACATGACCTGTTTCAAATCACCACATTGAGAATTGTGTATAAAATGGACTCCAATCCAGGTTGGCATAAATTTTATTTAAGTTACTAATTCGGAAACAACAAATAAAATTTAGAAAGGTAGTGATCTAGGTATACAAACTCATTAGCAGAATAACATCTTGACAAAACATTAGTGCTGTGCCACTTGTCAAATTAACGTCTTATGCGGAGTTACTTATACTAAATGAGACTTTTTCTAATAAACATTAGTCTTCGGTAGTTACATTTATAAATTAACAATTTTTAGGCCTTTTAGATCAGTTTTCATCTCTCTGAGGCATTACATCAAACATCTAGCATGCATAATACTGAATATTAACTCACTAACACACCCTTTCAGATCATCCTCTCTTATTGCTATTTAAGCGATAACAATCAAATTTCCCTGTCAATAAGTGACAAAAGACACATGTAGGTAGATATATCATAAAAAGATGATTAATTGGTATGCAAAATGAAAGATATTCACATAGCTACATAACTCAAATTCACCAGCAATTCACAATTTCCTACTCTCTAATCAAGAAAAATGATCCAGAACAACCATAATGACACTGTTATAGAATCCCCAATTTGACTGAAAGCAGTATAACAAACAAAATTTCTTCAAACTAGAAATTCGACCACAAACCCATCAAAAAGATTATCTTTTAACTTCGAACTTAGCATGAATTCAATCAATTTCATATGAATTTATCATCTACACACTATTTATAACAGAACCAATGTATCTTTGCTGTTTGAAATGCAGGTACAATCAACAAGAAAAGAGAAAAGAGAGTGAAATACGTGAATAGTGGAGAAGCGTTTGAAAGATTGAGGAAGTGTGAGATAAGCGAGCGACCCATGTTCTTGTTGGTCGATAGACTTCAGTTTTAGGATATGAAAGAAGAGGGTTCTGCTGATTGACGTTCTGAACTATTTTGGGGGTTTGAACCTTTTAAATTTGCTGCTATTATCTATACTTTAAAAAGCATACAGAGAATAAGCATGTAGTATAATCTTTTGATGCATGATTTTGTTATGATAAAAAATAATTTTGTTAAACTTTAGGGCTAATTTTTAACTCTTTATTTTATTCTTTTTTAATACATAAATTTTTCATATTATAATTAATTTTAAATAAACTATTTTTATAATTTTTAAAATATAATCTATTATTAAATCATACTTAATTTTACCAATATTTTGGTATAGATTTTGAGCGAAACCGATTTCGGCTTAATATAATATTTTTTAAATTTTTTCACGACGATTGTCTTGCTACAATGCACGGGTTTTTTTTACGATTTTATTTTTTATATACTTTCAAATGTATTCAACAACGTTTTTTTTGATTCTTTTTACATCCACTGCGCGAATTTACAACAACGTTTTGACTTGGCTTTTTTACGGTTTTAGGCCCCCGCCGCAACGCGGGGCTTAATACTAGTTACATTTAGTTCCCTTGTATTCAAAATTTTTTAATTGGGCCACTAAAAGAACCATATGAACAAACAAACAAACATATTCAGTATGTCATATTAAGAGTAGGGTCTGGGAGTGATAGGTGGTGGGTAGTCTTTCATTTATCTTGGAGACAGAGAGACCGTTTCTAAAGAAACATCCGGCTCGACAACGATAACAACCAAATTAAAGTGCATATATCACATCAACATACATCACAATAGAGTTTTGTATATGCATATGCATGTCCATAAATAAAATAACCAGATTACATTGCATACATCACATGCATCACATAAGCATACTCATATCAATCAGAATAATAATGTATATCTCACATAAATAATTGAGCATACGTCACAAAAGCAAACACAACATCATTGAAACAGGATTGAGGCCAATACATTTTACTACGATATTAGGTAAGGAATAAGACAGATAAATTTTACTACGTTATTAACAATACTAATAGGGCAGTTAGCACTAAGGCTTCACCTGCATTGGACAAATAAGGTGGATGTGTGGACACACGAGGCTGGATCAATAAGAAACGACGTAGAGGCTCAGGTGGCTTGTATCACAGACAAAATATGAAAAGGAAGATTAAGATGGTTGGGTATGTGAGGAGGAGACAGATGTCAGCGCTAGTTAGAGCAGTAGAGCGCATCATCTTAGATACATGATTTTGTTATGATAAAAATAATTTTGTTAAACTTTAGGGCTATTTTTTAACTCTTTATTTTATCCTTTTCAATACATAAATTTTTCATATTATAATTAATTTTAAATAAACTATTTTTATTATATTTTAAAAATAATCTATATTAAATCATACTTAATTTTACCAACATTTGGTATAGATTTTGAGCGAAACCGATTTCGGCTTAATATAATATTTTTTAATTTTTTTCACGACGATGGTCTTGCTACAATGCACGGGGTTTTTTACGATTTTATTTTTTATATACTTTCAAATGTATTCAACAACGTTTTTTTTTGATTCTCTTACATCCTGCGCGAATTTAAAACAACATTTTGACTGGCTTTTTTACGATTTTAGGCCCCCGCCGCAAAGCGGGGGCTTAATACTAGTTACATTTAGTTCCCTTGTATTCAAATTTTTTAACTGGGCCACTAAAAGAACCATATGAAACAAACAAACAAACATATTCAGTATGTCATATTAAGAGTAGGGTCTGGGAGTGATAGGTGGTGGTTAGTCTTTCATTTATCTTGGGAGACAGAGAGACCGTTTCTAAAGAGACATCCGGCTCGACAACGATAACAGCTAAATTAAAGTGCATATATCACATCACATATCACAATAGAGTTTTGTATATGCATATGCATGTCCATAAATAAAATAATCAGATTATATTGCATACATCACATGCATCACATAAGCATGCTCATATCAATCAGAATAATAATGTATATCTCACATAAATATTAAGCATACGTCACAAAAGCAAACACAACATCATTGAAACAGGATTGAGGCCAGACATTTTACTACGATATTAGGTAAGGAATAAGACAGATAAATTTTACTACGTCATTAACAATACTAATAGGGCAGTTAGCACTAAGGCTTCATCTGCATTGGACAAATAACTTACTGTACACACTGCGTGCGGACTATCGCATCAAGGCCCACAGTAGTCCCTAACTTAAATTCTTCCACTTCCACTCACTCCTATCATCGACCATGTGCTCGGAGAGATGCAACTCTACCATATCCCGGCTAATCATCTCATCCCAGGTCAACTTAGTTCTTCTCTACTCCTCTTGTCATCTAAGATGATTCGCTCTACTGTTCTAACTAGCGCTGACATCTGTCTCCTCCTCACGTGCCCAAACCATCTTAATCTTCCCCTCTCATTTTGTCTGTGATACAAGCCACCTGTTGCCTCTGCCGGAAGACGTCGTTTCTTATTCGATCCAGCCTCGTGTGTCCACACATCCACCTTAGCATTCACATTTCTGCGACCTCTATATAGTTTTTCTTTTAGTCGTGCTGGGAACCTCTTGTCACACAAGATCCTGATGCTGCTTTCCACTTCACCATCCTGCCTGAACACAATGGGCTACATCTGTGTATCTCTCCATTTTCCTGGACGTACGAGACTAGATATTTAAACTTAGACGTTTTGTTGTGGGACCGCCAGGTCCTGAATAGTAATTTGGTTGTCCCTCTCATTCGCTCCACTGAAGTTACAGTGCATGTATTCTGTCTTCTGAGCAATTTATCCTTAGCCTTTGCTTCTAGTGCTGCTCGCCACTGTTTTAACCTCTCGTTCAGTGCCCTTTTAGATTATGATATTAGCACAATATGTCTGCAAACGCATGCACACGGGACTGGCTCCTGTATAGACTTGGTTATCTCATCCAACACTACTGTGAAGAGAAATAAGCTCAATACTGATCCTTGGTGGAGTCTCACTTCCACTGAAAAGATTCTGTGTCTCCGACTGGAGCTCGCACACACGTTTTTGTCACTTCATACATATCCTTGATTATCTTGATATATCTTTCTGTGCAAGGAGCTAATTGCACCACAAATGCATCCACTCACCTACCAAAAATGCAAATAACTCATTTTTACATTATCATTATTTTTTTTACTTTTATATTGTTTGAGAGAACTGTTTAACCTCAAGTCTAGTTCACATTTGTATTAAGTGTTTAGTACAGGGTGTGAAGTGTCATTTTGTTGTTTTGTATGGGTTACAATTTTAATCATTGTTAACGTTGTTGAAGTTAGTTAGATTTTGGGTTATAAGCTTCCGAAGGTTATTCGAAAGCATTCATTCAATTTGTA
This sequence comes from Flaveria linearis, assembly GCA_024085815.1. Taxonomy (NCBI): domain Eukaryota; kingdom Viridiplantae; phylum Streptophyta; class Magnoliopsida; order Asterales; family Asteraceae; genus Flaveria; species Flaveria linearis. Next base: position 12,786,419 of record CM044014.1, read on the forward strand.
TCGCATTCATAGATTGATAGCAATATACTTGATTCTTGATGTTCAATTTCGTTTGGCTTTCTTCTCTTGTGTTGTTTTTCACAACATTGGTATCAGAGCCTGGTGAATTGGCTCGAATCAGGAGAAAAGAAAGGGAAATTGGTGTAATCGTCGACGACGATGGGACGACGAGGTTCGAATTGGAGAAATTCGACGGCAAGAATGATTTCGGTCTATGGAGAGTCAAAATGCGAGCGCTGCTAGTCCACCAAGGTTTGATCGAAGCGCTGACCGGTGTGAGGCCCAGATCCCAGAGGGTGCGGCAGACAAGGAGAAAGAAGAGTTGACCCTGAAGTGGAAAGATGTAAAAAAAAGGCCCACATGCATTATCCTGAGTTTGGGAGATAAGTGCTACGTGAGGTTTCGAAAGAGACGACTGCAGCGGGACTATGGACTAAATTGGAAGCGTTGTACATGACAAAGAGTCTAGCAACCCGACTGTACCTCAAGATAGGTTATACTTTCCACATGTCATCAGGTAAATCGTTAGAAACCACACTGATGAATTCAATAAACTGATCTTGGACTTAGAAACATGAGGTAACTATTGGTGATGAGGACCGAGCTGTAATCTTCCTGACATCACTGCCTACCTCTTTTGAGCATTTCGTGGACACCCCTCATGTATGGGAGGGACACACTGTCCATGGAAGAAGTCTTAGCAGCTCTTAATTCGAAAGAATTAAACAAAAGGGGATGTTTGGGAAGATAAGGGGGTGATGGGTTATTTGTAAGGGAAGACCCGATCAAAGAAACTCATCTAAACAAAGAGGTTCTCACAGGTCGAAATCTAAGGTCAAGAGGAGATGTTACATCTGCAATTCTGAGAAGCACCTGAAAAGGGAATGCCCTGAAAGGAGAAAGAAGAAAGGGGATTATTCTTTCTCCAAGAATGGAGGGAGTTCAAGTAAAGCTCCATCGGATGGTGAATCAGATGGATATGAAAGTGCGGATGCCTTAGCAATCATCAAAGGGTCAGGAAACCAATCATGGTTATTGGATTCAGGGTGCTCATACCACATGTCTCCTCATCAGGAGTTCTTCCATGATCTCATTTAAAAGACATGGTGTGGTACAACTAGTGATGACAGGCCGTGCAAGATAAGAGGTGAAGGGTCAGTGAACTTGAGACTTGATAGTGGAGTGTGATGAATCTTAAGAATGTCAGGTATATTCCAGAATTGAGTAGAAATCTGGTTTTCACTGGGAACACTTGAACAGGAAGGCTGCAATGTCAGCTTAAAGAATGGAAAGGCTAAGGTAAGTAGAGGATCCATGGTCTTGATGACAGGAACACGAGGCAACAACAAGATCTATACACTAGATGGAAATGTGTACCAGGAGTTGCAAGTGTGGTGGAGAGTCAAACCGTGAACACAAATGACTTGTGGCACCTCAGAATGGTCATTTAAGTAGTCGTGGACTTACTGAACTTAGAAAAAGGGGAAGTATAGCTGTTTAACAAGTGAAGAATTAAAATTCTGTGAACATTGTGTGATGGGCAAAGCTCATAGATAAGCTTTTCTAAAGGTGAGCATAAGACTAATGGTGTATTGGATTATGTGCATTCGGATCTATGGGGGCCAGCTAGAACAGAATCCATTGGTGGTGCAAGGTATTTTCTATCTTTAATAGATGATTATTCAAGGAGGGTATGGGTGTATATTCTGATAAATGATGCATTTGAAAAATTTAAAGAGTGGAAGACCTAGTTGAAATCAAGTGGATAGAAGGGTGAGGAGGTTGAGAACTGACAATGGGCTGGAGTTTTGTAATGACCAGTTTAGATCATTTTGTAGATCAAATGGGATAGCCAGGCACTTCACCGTGCCGGGTACACCCCAACAAAATGGACTAGCTGAACGTATGAATAGGACACTTTTGGAAAGAGAGGTGTCTTTTATTTAGCTCAGGTCCAAAGATGTTTTGGGCTGAAGCAGTTACCACTGCAGCCTATCTCATTAATAGATCACCTTCTTCTGGGTGGATATGAAGGTACCAATGGAAGTTTGGACTGGTGATAGGTAGATTACTCTCATATCAAGGTGTTTGGATCAGTAGCCTATGCACATGTAAAGCAAGGAAGCTTGAGGCTAGAGCTATAAAGTGTGTTTATTAGGTTATCCTGAGGGGGTTAAAGGATACAGATTGTGGAGGTTGGATGATGGTACACCAAAAGTGATTGTAAGTAGGGATGTCACTTTTAGAGAGATTCATGTATAAGAACACCTTAGTGAGTCAACAAAGTTGTGGAGTGGGTGCGTCTAGGGATCAAGCCAGCTAGTTTGAGGTGGAGCAAGCTGAGTCCAACATAGACTCAGTGCCTGCATGCTCAGGTAATGCAGGCTCATGCCTGCATCATTTGGAGACCCAAATCCAAATGGCAACTCTGATGGCCATGCCGAAGGAGTTGCAGGGCAGGGTACTTCTGGTGGAATTCCCTATAGCTTAGCAAGGGATAGGACCAGAAGGAATATAGTTCCACCATTAAGGTTTAGATCAAATGATGTGAATTCTGATGACATTTCAGCTGTTGTATTTCTGTCAGCTGAGCAAGAGGCTGTATGTGAACCTATTTCATATCAAGAGGCTGTTAGATCTCCAAATTATGAGTTGTGGCTAAAAGCAATGAATGATGAAATGGATTCTTTAAAACAGATAATACATGGAGATAGTAGACATGCCTGAAGGACACAAAGTTATACCTTGTAAGTGGTTGTTTAAGGTAAAGGATGGTCCTAGATATAAGCAAGACTTGTGGCAAAGGGGTTTACACAAAGATCTGGGTTGATTATCATGAAATCTTTTCACCAGTGGTTAAGCATACATCAATACGTATTGTGTTAACATTGGCTGCAATAAATGATCTTGAGTTGGAACAAATGGATGTAAAGACTGCTTTTTTGCATGGCAGCCTTGATGAAGAATATACATGGAACAGCCTTTAGGATTTGTTAAGCCAGGAGATGAAAGGAAAGTATGTTTGTTACAAGATCTTTATATGGTCTTAAGCAGTCACCTCGGCAATGGTACAAAAGATTTGATTCTTATGTACTTGAGATTGGATTCACAGGAGTGAGTATGATGCTTGTGTATATTTCAAAGAGTACTGTAAGGGTAAGTTCTTATACTTACTACTCTATGTAGATGACATGCTATTGGCGTGTGAAAGTATGTGTGAAGTTGCCAATACAAAGAAGTTGTTGATGAAAGAGTTCAGCATGAAAGATTTAGGGCCTGCTAAAAAGATACTTGGGATGGAGATAGAGAGAGTTCGAGATCAGAGACTTATCAAGTTGCATCAAAGGGGTATATTGAGAAAGTGCTAACAAATTTTTCTATGGTTAATTGCAAGCCTGTGAAAGTTCCTTTTGGGCAGCATTTTAAGTTGTCAATTCTTGATTGTCCTAAGATGAGTTAGAAGCTGAGTATATGTTGAAAGTTCCTTATGCAAATGCTGTAGGCTCTTTGATGTATCTAATGGTATGCAGCCGACCTGACATAGGATATGGTGTAAGTGTTGTAAGCCGGTTTCTTTCTAATCCAGGCAAGCAACATTGGGAAGGTGTTAAATGGCTGCTGAGATACATAGCTGGATCAAGAGATGTTGGTTTAATTTTTTCTGATAATCCAGTGGGTAAAAATCTAGTTCTTGGGTTTGTAGATGCTGATTATGCAAAGGATCTGGATAATGGAAGGTCTATTAGTGGTTATGCATTTAAAGAATGGGTAGTTTGGTGAGTTGGAAAGCTACATTGCAAAAGGTGGTAGCTTTATCTTCTACCGAAGCTGAGTTTATATCTTTAACTGAAGGTATTAAAGAAGCACTCTGGTTAAAGGGTTTTGTACAAGAGCTTGGTGTGGTTTTTGATGATACAGTGGTGTTATGTGATAACCAAAGTGCTGTGCAACTGTCTAAGCATGGTAAATATCATGATAGAACTAAACATATCCGGTTAAGATGTATTTTGTTCGAGATATTGTGAGTGATGGTGAAGTCAAGGTAGAAGATGTTGCTTCGGAAGACAATGCAGCAGATGTGTTCACTAAGGCTTTGCCTTGTTCCAGATTTGAGAGATGTTTGGAGTTATTGGGTATTGGTTAGTGACTTGAGTTAAAGGTGGAGATTGTTGAGAGAACTGTTTAACCTCAAGTCTAGTTCCATTTGTATTAAGTGTTTAGTACAGGGGTGTGAAGTGTCATTTTGTTGTTTTGTATGGGTTACAATTGTTAATCATTGTTAACGGTTGTTGAAGTTAGTTAGATTTTGGGTTATAAGCTTCCGAAGGTTATTCGAAAGCATTCATTCAATTTGTATCGCATTCATAGATTGATAGCAATAATACTTGATTCTTGATGTTCAATTTCGTTTGGCTTTCTTCTCTTGTGTTGTTTTTCACAACAATATGTAACAATCAAATACTTTCTCTGTGCAAGGAGCTAATTGCACCACAAATGCATCCACTCACCTACCAAAAATGCAAATAACTGCATTTTTACATTATCATTATTTTTTTTACTTTTATATGTAACAATCAAATACTTTTTACTATTAATCCTTCTTAGCTATTTTTCAAAAACTTTAAAAACTGACATGTAGACAATCGGTAGCAATTTCTTACCAATGCATCTGTATTCATTGCATGGTCAAGTGATGTGCATATGACAACACGCATGGAACATGTGCATTTTTTGGTCTAGGTGAAAGACCCGGGTAAACCGATGCATCATGTTTTTTTGCGTAAAGTATGCATTACGATGGGATAGATCATCGACAATCCAATTAAAAGGATCATTCGGAACCTTCAGCTAAATAGATTCTCATGGTTCACAAGGCTCTAGAGCAACGTATTCGTTCCACAAACGATTGTCTCCATCTTCAAGACCCATGTATGTGTGTGTGTGGCTGGGAAGAAGTTGACTCGTCTTTGGTATGAAGCTCTAGCAATTGCATGATATTTTATAACATTAGTTGTTCATATTGTATTTTGGTTATTTTAATAATTAAAGTTGGTGTGTTTTGAGAGCTTACTTTTTGAGGATAAAATGTGATATGCCAATATATAGAAACTAAATTCACTTATTTTAGTTACTTTATTACTAACACAAGGTAAAAACATGAAAATAGTTATTTTTTACATGCGTTATATTTTTATAGTTACTTCAGAAGAAATCACGTCATCCTAAAGTCATGCATCTATCTTATGCCCGTGTAATAATCTTTTATATTCTTATAAAATGCAAATGTAGGTGCAGGGTATACGAGTTTAGCATGGGTAGATAAGTATATTTGATTTAGTAATGGCTAAAATTCAACATATAAATTATAATTGATGTTTGGTCAAATTAATCAAACTATATCATATCTTGGGTGGATTAAGCTAAATATTATTAACAAACGAAGTATATCTTGGATCAAGAAAAATATAAGCAATCTCTTTAATTTATAAATGAAATAAACAACAACAAACATGTTATTTAAAAAGATAATAATCTGACTTAAACGTATTATAAAAAAAATTGTGGTTCATTTAATCTTATTGTTTGTAATTAAAAGAAAAGGTCCATATTGTAAGGAATGAGGAAGAAAGTGTTATATTTTATCGTGTTTTAACACCACCTAAATTAACATTTGCAATTGAACTCGTACCATATTTAATGAGAACAATCATTAATGTCACTAGACTACAATGCGTTGTTATATTTATAGTTGATGGCTCCAATGATTAAAATAATAAAAAAAAAGATAGCTAAAAAGGGTTCCAATGGTTTCAAAGTCCCTCTCAAGTATATGAATTTATTGCATCTCTTAAGCTGATCTAATTAAAAATAAGCATGCTCCATCCTTAAAAGCATATTGTACAAATGTACAAAGTTATGAAGAAACAAAACAACAATCAGCTTTATAACTAAGACCATTGGCCCTTCTGTAAGCCTTAAAAGATTATAACGAGTTTTTAGTATTATTATTAGATATTAGGTTTATTAGTACAAGTCCAAAGGCTTATTAGGTATCTAGGGTTTGTATTTCATTCGTTATATACTCTAACGCAATTATGCAAACCCTCTTGATCACTGTTTTATGTCTACAACAACCCATTTCTAATGCTGACCTAAACAAAACCCTTTTGTTGATTCAATATACATGTAAAAACAGGCGTTTATAGTATGAACTGTCTATTGATTCAATAAACACAAGTTACCAATAATCTCCACAAGAACACACTCCATTCTTGAAATGGTGAAACCGATGCAAGTCGCGTACAATAATCTCTCGGTTCTCAACAAGCGATATAAACTTAGTCGCGTTATGACAATCACCACACACGCGAAGGTTTTTCCTTATGTGTATAGTTGTCCCGGGCGGGTGTTCAAAAGCCCAAAAGCAATAGCAAGTTTCTCACTATGAGTACTCACCATTTGCTGTTCTTGCAGATCATCTTCTGCATCATGCATCAAATCCATAGCAGGTACATAACCAGCATCCTTAATCTTTTCAATCAATACTTCAAGAAAATCATAGATCTTCTTTGAATCAGAATGCCAAGAGCTACCCGAATAAAAGGTATGAACTTTATTTTCTAACTCAACTGAACTATATCCAGGTGTTTTCTTTATCCCTCTTTCTTCCATTTTACTCCTGATTTCTGTCACTTTATCCCACATTGATGCTGCAGCGTATATATCGCTAAAAGTACATAATACCCGCCATCGTTAGGGTTTAACTCAAACAATTTACCTGCTGTAATTTCTGCAAGGTCAACATTTTTATGAATCTTGCAAGCAACATGCAACAAAACATTGAGCCCAAAAACATTGAGCCCGGGCTCAACGGGCATGTTTTGGATGAAATCCCAAGCCTTGGTTAGCCTACCTGATCTGCCTAACAAGTCCACCATGGCTCCATAGTGATCCATCGTGGGCTCGATTTTGTATTCTTTTTTCATTTTGGAAAAATACTGACATCCCTCTTCTACAAAGCCCGAATGGCTGCATGCTGAGATGATACATAAAAATGTTATATTGTTAGGCTTTATATCACTTGCTTCCATTTCTTTAAACAGTTTTATAGCTTCTGTTCCATACCCGTGTGTCCCATACCCGTCGATCATGGCATTCCATGTTGTTATGTGTTTTTCATTCATTAAATCAAATAGCTTTCGAGCGGTGGTAATAGCTCCACATTTAGCATACATGTCTACAAGAGCGGTTTTCACAAAGACGTTTTATCCAAACAGGTTCTTGTGACAAGCCCATGGATCCACTTTGCTTGGCGTAATGTTGAAAGTTCAGTAACGGCTGCAATGATGCTTACCATGGTGAATGAGTCAGGCTCGATGTGCTGAACTTTCATGAGACGAAAATGATTCAAAGCATTCATTATTTGACCATTTTGCGCGTATCCAAGTATCATCGCGTTCCATGAGACAATAGTTTTTTCTTTCATGTTTTTAAATATTTCAGCAGCAATGTCGACCCGTTTACACTTGCAATACATAGATATCAGAGAGTTCATGACTGAAACATCATGGTTAATCCTAGTTCATTGACTAACCGATGAATGAACTGCCCACGAGCAACATCACCTGCATCACCACACGCGTGGAGAGCTGCCATAACGGTCACACCGTTGGTTAAACCCATTATCCAACATTTTCTCAAACAACGATAAAGCTTCTGCATAATCATCATTTTGTGCATACCATCGATCATTATGTTCCACGAGACCACGTTTTTACTACTCATCCTGTCGAATATCACACGCCCCATGCTCAAACATCCACATTTCAAGTACGTATCAACTAATGCAGTTGCAACATTTCCATGACGTTCATACCCCGACCTGATAACATACCCATGAATCGCTTTCCCTACTCTCAGACGACCAAGGTTACCGACAGAAGGCAAAATTGATATAATCGTAACAGGATCTGGTCTTAATCCTTCACTTAGCATCTGTGACACTAATTCTATCGACCTCTCCGCGAGACCATTTTGAGCATAACCCGCGATAATCGTGTTCCAACACACCAAATCTCTCTCAGGCATTCTAACAAACACCTTGTAGGCATCGTCAATCAACCTACATTTAGCATACATGTTAACAACACAGGTCATTGCATAAACATCCCCTTCATGCCCATTCAAAATCATCAACGCATGAACCTCTCTCCCTCTTTTCACAAGTGAATTCTCACCACAACCCTTCAACAAATAGGTAAAGTTATACACCACAGGCTGCACACCATCCTCCATCATTCGACAAAAGAACGAAAACCCGTCGAAAATGGAGGAATTCTGAGCATACCCTTTGAGCATTGTGTGATAAAGAGCATCGTTTTTGTCTTCAATTGGTTCGAACACACGGGTGGCTTCGGTTAAGCTCCCGTATCTGCAGAACAAGCTTACAAGCTTCGTTTGAAACAGATGCTGTTCGTAGAGGCCGTTTTGATGATCAAAGGGATGATTTGGTGAAGCTCTTCGATTGAAGTGCACAGTTCGAGGAGAATTGCTGCTGGGTGTTTGTAGACATGAGCAGGAATGTGGATTCTTGGAGTTAGTGTGTGTTGGATGCGAGATGATGATGATGATGATGATGATGATGATGATGATGATGATGATGATGATGATGATGATGATATTGGAGATTGTGGGTTGTAGAGAGAGTTGCAGTGGGTAATAACTGTGAATTCATTAGAAATTTCAATTGCTTCACTTTGAATTGAATTGTTCTGCGAAGAGAATGAATCATGTTAATCAAGAACACCCATTTTCTAAATTAATCAAATTAAGTTTGAATGATAATCAAGAACAGCAATTTGGGGACAAAATTGAATTTTTAGAACGATTCTTGAAGTGATGAACGGAGTCTTTGAATTGCACCATATTGAAATTCTCAAAACACCCATTTGCATTTGCAGGAGTGCAATAGGATTCAAATGAGATTGAAATTGTACGAAATAATGATTTCTTGACAAGGAAGAAGGCATACCTGGTGAAGAAGATGACGATAAGGAAACGTTGGAGTTCCGGTGGATACTAAATACTACGTGTGGCATTGCAAACCGTATTAATTATGTATACAAGATTATAGGAGCATCAATTAGAAGTATCAACAATTGATATTCAATTTTGGGTAAGGTTATAAATTTTTTTTATGGGTTAAAAAAACACAATGGCGCACGAAAAAAAACACACTGAGAAGGAATAACAAGCAATAAAGACATAATGATTAACAGAAAAGATACAAAGACGAGCATGAAAGCAGAGCCAGCCCAATTGTTATGCAAGGTAAAATTAGGGCTTGGGACCCCACATAACAGGGCCCTCCATTTTCAGATAATGTTATGTAATTATGGGCCGGAATTGTTTTTAATTTTGAGTCTTGGAGTTGGGTTTCATATGGACGCAGAGAACAACCGACTCGGGAGAACAATTGAGCCGGAGATGGAAGATCAAACGTTGGAATGGAGTTCGATGCTATCCTTTGGCCCTATGTATCGAAGTCGTCGATTGGAACTAGTTATTGCTTGATGTGCTATGTTACTTGCTAAACTATGAGCATATGTTACTTGCTAAGTTCCAACTATGAGCATATGTTACTTGCTAAACTATGATGTGCTAAAGCACAATCGTTTGCACTGTCGTTTTGTTTGCTTATTAAAGCATAAAGGATTAAAGAAAACAAGGTTTGTTTTCTTTTATCAAGTTTACGTATTTAATTTAGTTGTTTGCATAGGAGTGGCTTTAGTTGTAAGCACAATAGTAAATTGAATAAACATATATGGAGTTTAGAACTACGTAAGTGGTGCCGTTTGGAATTGCAAATTTTCTACTAATTTCTATTTTCAGAGGGGTTTACAACTTATTAACACATTATATTCTTGATTAAAAGAGAATTTATGTTAAAAAAGTTATGTATTTTTTTGGTCTGCAAAAAAGTTTAGATTTTATCTATGTCAGGTTTAATGTGTGCACACCACTTACTCTGTAAATGTATGGGTTTGTTATGTGCACACCACTTACTCTGTAAATGTATGGGTTTAATGTGTGCACACCACTTACTTTGTAAATGTATGCGTGAAAATTTGCATAAATAATCGAATGCGAATTGAATGCATTGTAGGTAACTTCAAGATGATGTACTACGGAATCTAGTTGGAATGGAAAAGGTTGAACCACCAAGGACAAGCTTGCTAAGAGACCAACAAGGTGTTTTCAGGTTAGGGGTTGTTTGGTAACATCTGAATCATTAAGTGCTGAATGGTTAAGAGGTCTGAATGGTTAAGAGGCTCTTAACCAGTAAGTGCTGAACCAAAATGTGTTGTTTGGTTGAATCTCTGAATGACTGTAAAAAATGACAATTTTACCCTCTGAATTATTTTGTGCTGAATAAGATCATTTTCTAAAAGACAATAATTATTATGTAACGAGTATACAATAAAGCATACCAATTGATGCAACCTAACTGCATACTATAAATGATCTCACTGGATGCTATTTCTTTAACAACAATATTTCATTTTAAAACTCATATAACCAGCTTTGAGCCTCAATGGCTTTTAAGAAGTCTTTAATAAATATCACGGAATCAACTTCAATATGCTATTTCTTTAAATAACTTAAAAACCCAGAAACAACTTCAAAAGATTCAATGAAGCACAGGCCCCAAATGGAATCAGCTTCAAAACCCAGAAACAAGAATGCAATCACAACCCAAAAGAACACAGGTAGCAAATTACCTTGCAAGAATCAAACCCCAATTGAAGATTGAGAGAGAAGATAGAGCTAGGCGAGGCGGGGATGGCAGAGACGGAGATGGAGGAGGCGGCGGGCGGCGGAGGCGTTCAGGCGGCGGAGGTCGGCGCTGCTGCGGAGGGCTGTGGTTTGCGGGTCGGGCTGCGGTGGTCGTGTAACATCTTGTAATTTTGAGTTAATTTAAAGTTAGTTTTATTAATAATAAAATAATAATATAATAATAATATAATAATAATAATAATAACAATAATAATAATAATAAATAATAATACTAATAATTTTAATTATAAAAATAATAATAATAACTAATAATAATAATAACTAATAATAATAATAATAATAATATTAGTTAAATTATAAAAATAATAACAATAATGTTAATGGTAATAATAATATTAATAATATAATAATAATACTAAATAATAATAATAATAATAACTTAGAATTAAAGTGTAGGGGGTTGTTTTGTCATTAATGAAACTAAAAATTTAAAGTTCTAGCAAAAAAATAATAAAAACTGAAAGTTGAGGGACCATTTGTGTAATTCATTTAAAAACCACCCAAACCGCCCCCCTGTAACATTTGACCCATTTTCAAATTGTAACCCGAACCGATTTTGTTCAGAATATTTATTTCAATGAATTAAATGTAACATGGTGTAGTTTAACCAATATTATAAATTATCTTTCATCTATTTAAAACAATTGAACAATTTATAATAATGTTATGATTCATAAATATTTATTATTAAGTTGAAAGTCTATATCATTTTAAAAATAAGAAACGAAATCTAAAAGAATCATAAAAAAAAAATCTATTAACATTACAAATATTTTGTAAAATAAATGGATTTATTATATAAATTAAGTCTAGGGTGAAAAGTGTTAATTATAAAAGTTGAATTACAAGTTTTTGCATAAATAGAACAAGTATCAAACTACAGGGATCAAATTGTAATTTTTTTCAAAACAACCAACCCCCCCCCCCATTTTTCCCCGTCGACTGTGTTGTCTCCGGCCAAGACCTCCGGCCGATCTCCGGCGAGGTCCAACCACACCAAACCAAGCTGTTTACAAGCCAATCGAACCGTGATTCCTAGTCGCGAGTCTGTTACGAACTTGTCAACGGTTTCAATTCGAAATTAGCACAATTACATTGAGTTTTATCTCAAAACCGAAAATCAATCAAACCCAAAGCTGTTTCAACTCGAATTCAGTAAATTGATTCTTGTAATCAACTCGAAACGTACCAAACATCATTGCGGTTATAACTATCCAAACAATTTGAACTGATAACATAAAAACTAAATCAAATTCAATCAATATAACCGATGCCAACTCAAAACGCGTTCAACCTGAAACAGTTGAAATTAAACCTTCAAAACAGAGGGCAAATGTTCTAATCGACATTTTAAAACTTTCTGTGCACTCAATTTCGATTATACAACACATCTTTATCTCTCTCGAACTCCACCTCCACGTCGCGACCTGCAACTAATCGAACTACACCTTCGGGGCAACCTCAACAGAAATTAATTGAGGGCTTTTGATCACCTAGTCCAATTGAAGCTTCCTGAACAAGCATTCGATTTCCATCAACAAAATCAACACGAACTGATTTTGCACCTGTCGCGAACTGTTCTTCGAATCAAATACATCAACCCAATCGTAATCAAGTAAGTTATACACCTCTATCTACTCGATTTTGCGTGGGTAATCAAAGCCCCATGGTTATTATGATTATCATGATCGAATCGTGCTTCAATTTGAATCAAATCAAAATTAGGGTTCTATGGAATTGGGGGAAACACTTAATTATGGTTTTAAGGTTTAAAATCCGAGATTTAACAGATCTGGGCTTTAGCCCAACGGTTACCACTTCACCCTTGAATGCAGGAGGTCTCGGGTTCGAACCCGGCCTCCGACATTTATATTTTTTAAGCTATTTTGAATGTTTTAAACTCCATAAATTATACTAACATGTTATGAATCAAAGAAAAAAATAATTTGTTAATTAAAACATTTCAGAAATTATTAAATTAATTTTTAAGGTTCCTTTAAAAAAAAAAAAAAAACTTATAATTTATATTAATTACTTTATAAAAGGATAACAAAGGTTATAGAAACATTAATATTTTTATATAATTTAAATGTTATAAACCTATTATGGTTCAAATGTAGATTATTCTAAAATATTAGAAATCGATATGTCAAATTTATAATTATTCAAATAGTTATTTAAACAATTATTTAATAATTAGTTATTCATCTATTCATTTAACCATGTTATATATAAATAGTTAATAAATTTATTCTTTACACTTTTATTTAAATTCTTAAAACTTATAAAAACAATATAAGTTGTTATTATACATTATTCTCAATTTTAAGGTTTGGTATTATAAGTCCTTCATAATAAATCACTAAAGGTTTAAAACCTTATAAATTATTTTAAATGATTCTAAGTCATTAAATAAGTATTCAATTAATTCTCTTGATCAAATTTTAATAATTAATTATTTCTTTCACACATATCATATTTAATCGTTATTAATAAATTATTGGACCTTTCTCCATCATTCTTATTTTGTTCTATTATTCGAATTAATTATTATAACCCTAAATTTCCAAATGAAACCCTAATTCACTTTACTCTTAAATCATATATATTATCCTAATCCTAAGACACCAACTTTTAGGTTGAATCGTAAAGGAATCGTTGGAACCATCTTATATTCTCATCGTTATCTTAAGCAACTTATAGCACGTGAGTATTCATTGCCCATTTTTATGTTTTATTATTTGGGGAAATCATGTGATATCATACGCAACCATGCTTATACATTTTTATTCTATTTCATACTAATATTCAATTCAATACGTGTTATGTTATTTACTTGCAATTATGTGTTCGTATTTAGATAAACTTGATAACATGATCATTAATTCACACAACCACGGTAACAATGATAGATCTATTGGTTTGACAACCCACCCCATTTGTTTAGTCGCGTGGTGATTGAAACCGGAAACATACATTCTATAAGGCTTCGTCTGTGGACCGAGTCAATTCAGTCAATAGGTTTGATCGTGTTGTTTGTCATTTATGATACATTGTTGCATGTTAGTTATAACATTACCATGTGAATTGAATTGTTTTCAAGTTATTCAATCAAATTTTGTGTGTGTTTAAACCTGTGATTACTCACCGGCTAATTCTTTAGCTGACTCGTTACTTTTTCACATGATTTCAGGAAATGCTAATTAGTGGAATTCTCTCTGCTCATATAGGATTGGACCTAGTCAAAAATAAAGAAGACAATATTATACTTCATGGTTTTATTTTAATTGCGTTGTAATGTGTGACTTGAATGACATTATTCAATAAATAAATGGTTATTAAATGTTATTTCAACGTATTTATTACCTTGTGCTATGAACAATCGATTCACATTCGTCCGCCTCGATGATTCCGCCATCGGTTGGGGTGTGACAGATTGGTATCAGAGCCAAGGTTATAGGGAATTAGGTTATTAGAAATGGAATGACCTAGACTATAACTAAGTACCTTTGCACATGAGTCCTCTCATGTATTCTATATGTTTAGATAGGGCTTATATGTGTCACTTATGTCTATTATGTTTATATGATTATCACATTCTCTTATATCTTGATTCTTACCTTTCACATACAAATTCTCAAATCATATTATATGGCATTATGTGCCTAAATCAATTGTTTTCAAATTTTAAATTTTGACTTGTTATTTATGGTTTTCAAATCTCGTCAAAGTCCGTGTCACATGACCGAGAACATGCAATGCTAGAAGAGTGGGATACCTGTATCTTAAGGTGTTCTGTCTAGGCAAGGTATTCATACAACTTGATTACCTTACCTGGGAACCCTCGAGATGAGTATTCGCTTATAGGTACGCATGTCCTCATTAAGGTTGTGGTGGACACAAATACTTTGATAAGTCAACGTATTCGCTTTGGTTTGCGAACCAAACGTTTACACTCCTAACCCCTCATTGTTATTCTAAACAATCTCATTAACGATTTTATTATTTTGAAAAGTTCTAAAGGTTTTTCCATATTATACAGCATGTCTTCCCGTCAAAACCGCTCTCGATCTAGAAGCTCTGGCCGTAAGATTGCTGCTATAGTGGCACGTGAAGTTGCTGCGGTCATCCCAACACTGCTTACTCATTTGAACCAAGGCAACAACGTTGTTCAAAATCAAGCTGCACCAAACCCTCCCCGAGCTTGTACTTACAAGCACTTCAGTTCTTGCAATCCCACTAAGTTTAGCGGGACCGAAGGAGCCACTGGTCTTTTACAGTGGTTTGAGAGTATCGAGAACACTTTTCTCAATAGTGAGTGTCCCGAGAATCTCAAGGTTCGCTATGCTACAAGTGTTCTTCAAAAGAGAGCACTCACTTGGTGGAACGGGGAGAAACGAACCCGTGGAACTGATGCTGCTTGGCATTAACGTGGGATGAAGTCAAAGAACTCATGACTCGGGAATTCTGTCCAAGAAATGAGATAAAGAAGTTAGAAGCTGAGTTCTGGGACTTAGCTCAAGAAAGTGGAGAAAATCTAGCTTACACCAACCGATTTCATGAATTGAGCCTACTTGTTCCCCACTTAGTTACCCCATTATCCCGGGCCATTGAAATGTACATTGGTGGTCTACCCATGAAAATTCAAGACACGGTGTGGGGTAGGAATCCTGCAACTCTGGAAGATACCATCCGGTTAGCTGCTCAGTTAACTGACAATCATGTCAAAGCTGGAACCCTGACTAGGAAGGGTGCTAAGAAGGTGCCCGAGAAACCCTCAGCTGAACCCCTAAGGAGGAAAAACCTGAACCTTCTCAAAACAAGAAGAGGAAGGTTAAATCCCAAAACTTTGCTGTGGTTACCCCTACTGTTCCAGTTAATCAAGTCGCACCAAGCTACCAACCAGTCTCCAACAATCAAGTCCCGGCAAAGAAACCTTACACCGGAACTTTCCCACAGTGCAATATTTGCAAGTACCACCACCCTACTAATGCACAATGTCGTCGCTGCACCAACTGTGGTCGTTTCGGTCATACTTTCAACGTGTGTAAGAGCGCAGCTAAGACTCCGGCTACCGCACCTGTTCTTCAACATCCTCCTGCAGTTACTCAGGGTCGTGCATGCTATCAATGTGGTGATCCGAACCACTACCGCAATCGATGCCCTCAACTTGTCAGCACGGTGCCTACGGCTCAAGGACGTGCTTTTAACATCAATGCTCATCAAGCTCAAACCAATAGCGATGTGGTGAACGGTATGTTTTTAATCAATAATCATTATGCTTCAGTCTTATTTGATACCGGCGCCGACAAAAGTTTTGTGTTCTTAGAATTTGAGCCCTTACTTGCTAGTGCACGGACTAAGTTGAGAAAACCATTTACAGTAGAGATAGCCGACGGGAACCTATCACAATCGATTCAATTATTCCAAACTGTATCCTTAGTCTTAACGAGCATGATTTTCCTATCGATCTCACACCGATGCAACTTGGAAATTTCGACGTCATTATAGGCATGGATTGGCTATCTAAGAACCATGCTGAAGTTGTTTGTTACGAGAAAATCATCCGGATCCCTCTTGCGCCCGAAAAGGTGTTAAATATTTATGGAGAAAAACCTTCCAAAGGCCTTCGACTTATGTCATGTACCAAAGCTCAAAAGTACCTTCGCAAGCATTATGTGGCTTTCTTAGCACATATCGTGAAAACGAATGAGAAGTCAAAGAAAGTCGAGGATATTCCGATCATTCGTGATTTTCCGGAAGTGTTCCCCGATGACTTAACTGGACTCCCTCCTGTTCGTCAAGTCGAGTTTCGTATCGATCTTGTACCTGGTGCAACACCTGTAGCAAAATCTCCATATCGTCTTGCACCATCTGAGATGCAAGAACTTGCTAGTCAACTTCAAGAACTTTCCGATAAAGGTTTCATTCGACCAAGTTCCTCACCTTGGGGAGCCCCAGTATTGTTTGTGAAGAAGAAAGATGGCTCATTTCGTATGTGTATCGATTATCGGGAACTCAACAAGCTTACTGTTAAGAACCGGTATCCCTACCAAGAATCGATGATTTGTTTGATCAACTTCAAGGCGCTTCATACTTTTCCAAGATTGACCTTCGTTCTGGTTATCATCAACTACGAGTGCATGATGACGACATTCCCAAACAGCCTTCCGTACAAGATATGGTCATTACGAATTTCTAGTTATGCCATTTGGTTTGACCAACGCACCAGCTGTGTTCATGGATTTAATGAACCGCGTGTGTAAACCATACTTGGACAAGTTCGTGATCGTCTTCATCGACGACATTCTGATTTATTCAAAATCAAGATCCGAGCATGAACATCATCTTCGTTTGATTCTTGAACTATTGAAAAAGGAGAAACTATATGCCAAATTCTCTAAGTGTGAATTTTGGTTGAAGGAGGTACAATTTCTTGGTCACATCGTAAATGATAAAGGAATTCATGTGGATCCTGCAAAGATTGAGGCGGTAAAGAGTTGGGTGGAACCTAAAACTCCCACTGAGATCCGTTCATTCCTTGGCTTGGCCGGCTACTATCGGCGTTTCATCCCAAATTTCTCAAAGATCGCTGTGCCTCTTACTGCCTTGACCCACAAGGATAAGTCTTTCCAGTGGGGACCAGATCAAGAAAAAGCATTCCAAACACTTAAACAAAAGTTATGCAATGCTCCAATCTTGACCCTCCCTGATGGAAATGATGATTTTGTTGTTTACTGCGATGCTTCCAAGCAAGGTCTTGGCTGTGTCCTCATGCAACGAGGAAAAGTCATAGCCTATGCCTCAAGACAGCTTAAAATCCATGAGAAGAATT
Organism: Flaveria linearis; assembly: GCA_024085815.1. Classification (NCBI taxonomy): domain Eukaryota; kingdom Viridiplantae; phylum Streptophyta; class Magnoliopsida; order Asterales; family Asteraceae; genus Flaveria; species Flaveria linearis. The sequence goes on from CM044014.1 coordinate 12,804,111, forward strand.
ACACAACTCATGATCTCGAATTAGGAGCTGTGGTTTTCGCACTCAAAATCTGGAGACACTATCTTTACGGCACCAAGTGTGTTGTATTCACTGACCATAAGAGTCTTCAGCACATTTTCAATCAAAAAGAACTAAACATGAGACAACGGCGATGGGTTGAGTTACTCAATGACTACGATTGTGAAATTCGCTATCACCCTGGAAAAGCGAATGTCGTAGCCGATGCATTGAGTCGTAAGGATTATGTCATACTCCAAAGTGTTACGATTCAATCCGAACTTAAAACTCGAATTCTCGAAGCCCAACACGAGTCAGTCACTGAGGGTAACATGTACGATGAAATGTCATGCGGCGCTGAACTTCAATTGGAAACAAAACCTGATGGTTTGTTGTATTTTCTGGATCGTCTTTGGATTCCTAACCGCAATGATCTTCGAATCCTCATCATGAGCGAGGCTCACAAAACTCGTTATTCCATCCATCCCGGTGCGGATAAGATGTTTATGAATCTCCGTAATCAGTATTGGTGGCCCGGCATGAAAAAGGATATAGCTTTGTATGTGTCCAAATGCCTCACCTGTTCAAAAGTTAAAGCCGAACACCAACGTCCGTTTGGATTACTTGTTCAACCTGATATTCCAGTGTGGAAGTGGGAAGGCATATCCATGGACTTCATTACCAAATTGCCTCGAACCTCTAGCGGTTATGATAGTATTTGGGTCATCGTTGATCGATTGACTAAATCGGCACACTTCATACCGATTCGTGAAGATTATCGAGTTGAGAAATTAGCTCGTATCTATATCAATGAAATAGTCAGCCGTCATGGTGTGCCATTAAATATTATCTCCGATCGTGATGGTCGATTCATCTCCCATTTTTGGCAAAGTCTTCAATCGTCTTTGGGAACCCGACTCAATCTCAGCACAGCTTATCACCCTCAAACCGATGGGCAGACTGAAAGAACAATACAGACTCTTGAGGATATGCTTCGAGCGTGTGTCATTGACTTTAGTGGCTCATGGGATTCTCATCTACCGTTAATCGAATTTTCATACAACAACAGCTACCATACAAGTATCCAAATGGCACCATTTGAAGCTTTGTACGGTCGCAAGTGTCGATCTCCCATATGTTGGTCTGAGATAGGAGATGCACAAATCACCGGTCCTGAACTGATTCAGGAATCAACCGATAAGATTCACAAGATTCGTGATAACTTGCTGGCTGCTAGAAATCGTCAGAAGCATTATGCTGATAAGGACGGAAACCCATGGAATACAACGTCGGTGACCTCGTACTCCTGAAGGTATCACCTTGGAAAGGGGTGATCCGTTTTGGGAAGAAAGGGAAACTAGCACCTCGTTATGTGGGTCCATTCAAAGTGCTTGAGCGTATTGGGAAAGTAGCTTACAAGCTTGAACTGCCTCAAGAACTCAGCAACATTCACTCAACATTTCATGTTTCCAACCTCAAGAAATGCCTTGCTGATGAGAACCTCCGCATTCCACTCGATGAAGTTCAAATCGACGAATCCATGCATTTTATTGAAAGGCTTGTGGAGATCATGGACCGTGAAATCAAACAACTCAAGCGTAGCCGAATACCTATCGTCAAAGTTCGTTGGGAGTCTAAACGTGGCCCAGAGTTCACTTGGGAGCGTGAAGACCAAATGAAATCCAAGTATCCTCACCTTTTTGTCTCAGCCTCTTCGTGATCGAATTTCGGGACGAAATTCCTTAAAGTAGGGGAGACTGTAACATTTGACCCATTTTCAAATTGTAACCCGAACCGATTTTGTTCAGAATATTTATTTCAATGAATTAAATGTAACATGGTGTAGTTTAACCAATATTATAAATTATCTTCATCTATTTAAAACAATTGAACAATTTATAATAATGTTATGATTCATAAATATTTATTATTAAGTTGAAAGTCTATATCATTTTAAAAAATAAGAAACGAAATCTAAAAGAATCATAAAAAAAAAATCTATTAACATTACAAATATTTTGTAAAATAAATGGATTTATTATATAAATTAAGTCTAGGGTGAAAAGTGTTAATTATAAAAGTTGAATTACAAGTTTTTGCATAAATAGAACAAGTATCAAACTACAGGGATCAAATTGTAATTTTTTTCAAAACAACCACCCCCCCCCATTTTTCCCCCGTCGACTGTGTTGTCTCCGGCAAGACCTCCGGCCGATCTCCGGCGAGGTCCAACCACACCAAACCAAGCTGTTTACAAGCCAATCGAACCGTGATTCCTAGTCGCGAGTCTGTTTCGAACTTGTCAACGGTTTCAATTCGAAATTAGCACAATTACATTGAGTTTTATCTCAAAACCGAAAATCAATCAACCCAAAGCTGTTTCAACTCGAAATTCAGTAAATTGATTCTTGTAATCAACTCGAAACGTACCAAACATCATTGCGGTTATAACTATCCAAACAATTTGAACTGATAACATAAAAACTAAATCAAATTCAATCATTATAACCGATGCCAACTCAAAACGCGTTCAACCTGAAACAGTTGAAATTAAACCTTCAAAACAGAGGGCAAATGTTCTAATCGACATTTTAAAACTTTCTGTGCACCCAATTTCGATTATACAACACATCTTTATCTCTCTCGAACTCCACCTCCACGTCGCGACCTGCAACTAATCGAACTACACCTTCGGGGCAACCTCAACAGAAATTGATTGAGGGCTTTTGATCACCTAGTCCAATTGAAGCTTCCTGAATAAGCAATTCGATTTCCATCAACAAAATCAACACGAACTGATTTTGCACCTGTCGCGAACTGTTCTTCGAATCAAATACATCACCCAATCGTAATCAAGTAAGTTATACACCTCTATCTACTCGATTTTGCGTGGGTAATCAAAGCCCCATGGTTATTATGATTATCATGATCGAATCGTGCTTCAATTTGAATCAAATCAAAATTAGGGTTCTATGGAATTGGGGGAAACACTTAATTATGGTTTTTAAGGTTTAAAATCCGAGATTTAACAGATCTGGGCTTTAGCCCAACCGGTTACCACTTCACCCTTGAATGCAGGAGGTCTCGGGTTCGAACCCGCCTCCGACATTTATATTTTTTTAAGCTATTTTTGAATGTTTTAAACTCCATAAATTATACTAACATGTTATTGAATCAAAGAAAAAAAATAATTTGTTAATTAAAACATTTCAGAAATTATTAAATTAATTTTTAAGGTTCCTTTAAAAAAAAAAAAAAAACCTTATAGAATTATATTTGACTATAACAATAGGGATTTAGGTTATTAGACATGATGACCTAGACTATAGCATATGCATGAACCCTATAGAATTATATTTCTATCTTGTAAATTATATGGTTTACATGCTACATAATGCTATGTCTCCTTATGTGCAATTTGATGCCTTAGCATAGGATTGCCTAAACATTTCTACACGTCTCCCAAAACTTATATTTGACTCTTTGACTCTCCCCGAACATGAAACCTCTTAATCTTATCCTCGACGACACGTGGAATCGTATACTTATGCTTATGACTTGGATCTTTAGACGTTATGTCTAATCTATATAAATCTCATCAAGGTTTTGATTTCATGAACCTAAGAAATATTGTGTGACACATAGACACCTGTATTCTGGATTTCCTGGCAAAAAGCCTTCGGGCGAAGGTAAGCGTTTCGTATAAATCCTACGAGACTAGTTACGCTTACCTGGGGATTTCTAGGATGAGTGATAAACTATGGTCAACACACAAGTTTCTAAGGCAAATGGGTCAATTTACCTTGACGTGTCAACGTTTTCAAATGGTGATACGTTACTAACTGGAAACATTCCGTATAATTCATGATTCTTACTTTAACAGTATATCCTTATTGTCCTTTTACCCGTTCCTAATCTAATTCGTATTTCCAGTATGTCTCGCCATCTCGGAAACCGAAGAAGATCCGACCGTAAGCTTGCCGCCATGATGACCCGGCAAATGGTTGCGGTCATCCCGAATATGATGGCTGAACTCAGCAGCACTATGATCGCCAACGTCGCGAACAACAGCAACGGTCAAGGGGAAAATAGTGCAAACCAAGGCCGTAACAACCAGACTTGCACTTTCAAGCACTTTAGCTCTTGCAAGCCCACTAGTTTTAGTGGCAAGGAAGGAGCCACTGGTCTTCTTGAGTGGTTCGAAAGCATGGAGAACACTTTTGTCAATTGTGAGTGTCCCGAGGCACTCAAAGTCCATTATGCCACTAGTATGCTTCAACAAAGGGCACTTACCTGGTGGAATAGCGAGAAGAGAAACCGAGGAGCTGATGCTATTTTGGCACTCTCTTGGGATGAATTCAAGAACATAGCCATCGTGAAGTTCTGCCCAAGAAGTGAATTACAAAAGTTGGAAGAAGAATTCTGGAACTTGAAGCAAGATGGTGGTGATCATTTGGCCTACTCAACTAGGCATCATGAGTTGAGTTTACTACTGCCCCATATAGTCGACACTGTCCCCCGTAACATCGAGAAGTTCATAAAGGGTGTACCACCCCAAATTCAAGATGCTGTGGTGGGTAGCCGTCCCACAACCTTGGAGGAAGCCATCACTATCACCGCTCAACTCACCGAGAACCATATACGAGCAGGCACCATGTCTGTGAAGGGTGCAAAGAAGGTGGAAAGGACGGCTACTGAGGCCGTTAAGGAGACTAAATCAAAACCGTCTCACAACAACAACAAGAAACGCAAGTTTACACCGGTACGCAACTATGCCGTGGCTACACCTAAACAACCCCAAAGACAACTTGTACCTATTGCTGCACCTGTGGCTCAAGTATCTGGGGCTAGGGCCTATGCTGGTCCTCAAACTATGTGCAACACGTGTAGGTATCATCATCCGGGGAATCAACCGTGTCGTATCTGCACTTTATGCGGTAAATATGGTCATTGGGTGGCAACTTACCACCGTGCACCTAACAATGCCGCCGGTCACAAATCGTGTTTGCTACAACTATGGGGAACCTGGTCACTTCCGCCCACAATGCCCTCGTCTTGTGGGTAACGTTCCACAAGCCCGAGGCCGTGCTTTCAACATCAACGCTAACCAAGCACAAGCAAACAACGATGTGGTGAATGGTATGTTAACTTACTTTTAATTTTCGTGATCCGAATATTTTCATACACTACCTGTAACGTTAAATACCTTAAAAATTGAACAGGTATGTTTCTTATTAATAAGACGTATGCTTATGTTCTGTTTGATTCTGGAGCCGATAAGAGTTTTGTTTCATTAGAATTTGAACCCATACTTGCTAAGTCACTTACGAAACTAGAAAGACCTCTCACCGTTGAAGTTGCCGATGGAGAGCCGATCACCGTGGGTGTCGTTATTCGTGATTGCATCCTAAGTCTTAACACGCATGATTTTCTTATCGATCTTGTACCGATGAAACTTGGTAGCTTTGACGTCATCATTGGTTTGGATTGGTTAACCAAACACCATGCCGAGATCATTTGTTTTGAGAAGTGCATTCGTATACCGTTATCCTCTGGGGATACTTTGAAAGTGTTCGGTGAAAAATCTTCCAAAGGACTTAAACTTATGTCTTGCATTCAAGCCCGAAAGTGCTTAAGCAAGAAGTATATGGCCTTCTTAGCTTACGTGGTTAACACAAAAGTTAAAGGGAAAGAACTTAAGGATGTCCCTATCGTACGAGACTTTCCTGAAGTATTTCCCGATGACCTTAGTGGTTTACCTCCCGTACGTGAAGTCGAGTTTAAAATCGACTTGATACCGGGAGCAAACCCCGTGGCTAAGTCACCATATCGACTTACACCATCTGAAATGCAAGAACTCTCTAGCCAACTCCAGGAATTATCCGAGAAGCGGTTTATCCGCCCTAGTTCTTCTCCTTGGGGTGCACCTGTCTTAGTTGTGAAGAAGAAAGATGGGTCATTCCGTATGTGTATCGATTACCGGGAGCTCAACAAGTTGACCATCAAGAACCGGTATCCTCTTCCTCGTATCGACGATCTGTTTGATCAACTTCAAGGAGCTGCTATATTCTCGAAGATTGATCTACGTTCTGGATATCATCAATTACGAGTCCATGATGATGACATCCCAAAGACCGCGTTCCGTACTCGTTATGGACAATATGAGTTTACGGTTATGCCTTTCGGCTTAACAAATGCTCATGCGGTCTTCATGGATCTTATGAACCGGGTGTGCAAGCCATACCTAGACAAATTTGTCATCGTTTTCATCGACGACATTCTTATTTATTCCAAGTCCCGTTCCGATCATGAACTTCATCTCCGTCAAATCCTCGATCTGTTGAAGAAGGAACAACTGTACGCGAAGTTCTCTAAGTGTGATTTCTGGCTCGAGGAAGTTCAATTTCTAGGACACGTGGTGAATAGCCAAGGAATTCACATTGACCCTACAAAGGTGGAAGCTGTGAAGAATTGGTGTGTTCCCACGACTCCGACCGAGATTCGTTCTTTCCTTGGTCTTGCTGGTTATTACCGGCGATTCATCGCCAACTTTTCAAGGATCGCGAAGCCACTCACTTCCTTGACACAAAAGAATAAACCATTCGAGTGGGGGCCCAAACAAGAAGAAGCTATTGAAGCGTTAAAGCACAAACTGTGCAACGCTCCTATCTTGACCCTACCCAATGGAAACGATGATTTCACCTTATATTATGATGCATCAAAACAAGGCCTTGGTTACTTTCTTATGCAACGAGGAAAGGTCATAGCTTATGCATCAAGACAATTGAAGGTTCACGAGGTGAATTACACAACCCACGATCTCGAGCTTGGTGCTTTTGTTTTTGCCTTGAGGATTTGGAGGCATTACCTTTATGGTACGAAATGTATAGTCTACACCGATCATAAAAGCCTTCAACACGTTTTTAATCAAAAAGATCTCAATATGAGACAACGTCGTTTGGTTGAGTTGATTAGTGATTATGACTGTGACATTCGTTACCACCCTGGGAAGGCAAATGTCGTAGCCGATGCACTAAGTCGTAAAGTCCATAACAAGATGACCTCGTTTCAAGAGATTCGCGATCGATAACAGTGGTTTGATACTTTGAGAAGATTCGATACTGAAATTCGACTAGATGTCAACAAGGCTACCATACTGCTACAAAATTTGAGAATAGATAGTGACATCGAGTCTAGTATCTTGGAGGCTCAACAAATGATTCAATAAGAAGGAAGAATGAAGGATGAACTGGAGCATAACCTTCTAACTCAACTGGAGACGAAACCTAATAGGTTGATGTACTTCGCGAATCGAATTTGGGTTCCAAATCGTGATAATCTTCGTACCCTTGTCATGAACGAAGCTCATCAAACTCGTTATTCTATTCATCCTGGCTCCGATAAAATGTACATGGACCTGCGTGGTTGATGCGTGCGGATAGTATATATATTTTGATAAATGTTTTTTGCACAGATTCAGTTTTAAATGGTTATTACTAATACTAACTACACACACAAAAGGCAAGTGTACCTATCGTGAGGTAATATAGTATTGGTAAGAACCGAGTATCAATCCGTGGACACACTAAGCCTACTCAACAACCCTCATAATTGACTATCAGTTTTGATTTAGAAAATGATAAGTTAAACAAAATAACAATAAATAAAGATAGATAAAGATAGATTGAGACTTTTGGTGATTCTTTCAGTGAAGTATGGCTGTTATCCTAATTTAGATTACACTTATGCAACTGTGATGAATTGGTGGTGTGATTAAAGATATTGAATAAAGTAATTGTGTTAACGTTTATAAAGATGAGCTGGCGCGATTTCTCGTCTATCCGCTCCGTAGTGACCAGGACCAACACAGGTTGAGATTTACTGCTTAGGTCAAGGCCCTAGTGATGTAGGTAAATCTTTTATGTCCTTTTCGACATATGATTTCTGAAAACATAACTTAATGTAAGAAGAGAGTTGATCAAGTTCTATTCTAACATACCATTAATTTTAGAAAACCATAACAATTACTGTAGATTTCTCAGACTAATAAAAGGGAACCCGTAAATGATCAGAAATTTAAGGTCTTATGATTTCTAATAACCATCTCTAGTTAATTAGCCATAGTTGTTATGAATAAAAGTTGATCATACGTTTTTCAACCGTGTATGACAATCACAATTACAAACCATAAACTTATAACCCCCGTTCAAATGTAGGTGCTACCCATCGAAAGTTTTCCCAAGACCACCATAACATTAACATAATATTTGTCACACCGTTAGTTCATCACAAATTACATAAGTTTCAATAAATAGGATAAAAAATGAAGTTTATCTCATAATGAGCTTGAACCTAACAACAATGATAGAAGATAGTAATGAAATCATCGATAAATTAGAAAAATCAAACCGATGATTCACTATGGATGATGTTAAACGATCCCGAGCTTCTTCTAAGTGTTGAATGGACCTCCAAAACCTTCTAAGGACCTCCAAAGGCTGGGTTCCCGAGAGGGAACACCAGCACTTCACCTCCCAAAAGCTCCCTTCAAAGTTGAAAATGAAGTCCTATTTATAGGCTTTCTGGAGTGTTTAAGCATGGCCCCGTGCCTAAAAGGCACGGCCTCGTGATAGTACAATGCTTACGAAAGTTGGTCGGCTCGTACGTGCGGGAGTTGTCGGGCACGGCCCCGTGACAAATGGGGCACGGCCCCGTGAAAGGGGCAAACACGGCCCCGTGCCTCCTGGGGCACGGCCCCATGACTGCTTTTGGGGAACAATACTTTTTGTCCTGTCAGATGTCCAATCATGGGGTTGTGTCAAATTAGCACGGGGGTGTGTTTCAGGCAAGGCATGGGGGCGTGCTAAATGAGGCACGGCCCCATGCTTGGAACTTTAAGCTTGGATTTCTTCAATTTCTTGTCAAATATGCTCCTTTTGTCCATCTTGCCCTTCACAACACCTGAAAACACAATATGAACGATTTAGGTATCAAATCATCGTTTTCAGTAAGAGTTTATAGAATAATTGATGTGCAATTGATATGTTTTATATGTATAATTTGAAGCACATCAAATATCCCCACACTTAAACTTTGCTTGTCCTCAAGCAAAATCACTCAAAACAGCAACACCACCAAAAACCAAATAACTCAAGATATAAATATGTTTTTCGAGAACTATACAAGCAAACTTGGTTTACCCAAATATACACGGTTAAGCACATGTGGAATGATATCCTTTCAAGCAATAGAATGGTTTCTAAATATTTTTAACATGTAAAAATTCACACTTCTCACAAGGTGCACTCACACTCGGCTGTATATATGGAATCATACATAAGATGAAGTATGACTAATACGCTCAATTGCCTACTATGAATACGTATGAAATCATATGCTTGGTAAGGGATCAAATCTCCACCTATGTTAGGTATTTACTTGCATAAATCATTAGGTCTTTGATAGGTTGTAACTTGGCTTAGGTTTAGGGTATGGATTATTTGGGGAAAAAGTGGCTAAATGCTAAAGACGATGATCTTGGCTTATTTGATTGATATATACTATCAGGAAAGTAATAAAAAGGTTTCCCTATACAATACTCAAGCTGCAAGGGATATACAAACTCGAGGACTCGTTTATGGTCAGATCGTCAAGACCGTATTTCACTTTAAAAAACTGGACCTCCTCCTTAACCCGATGATATACGTAGCTATCCTTTTTAAAGGTCGTTCGGCTTGGAGCCTAATTGCACCCAACGGATTTGGATGTCGAATTCTTGGATTCGGTTTGGTTTTTGTTGCACTTTCCTTTGTGAAACTAGTTCCCCACACGTTGGGCATCTCTCATATCATTTTTCCTTTCTTGAGCACATATCTTGAAATACCATAAAATGATGGAACTAGTTTTCTTCTTCTTTCTCTTTTTTTTTCTTTTTCTTTTTTTTTTGGAAATAAGGCAAAACATGTCTTTATCGAAAAAGGGTTTTGTTCAAGGCTTTTTGGTTTAGTGACTTCATGGTTCGGGTGATTAAAAATGAAAAACGTGTAAGATCAACGGGGCTAACTAGGGATAATATTTGGGTAAGGATATTTGAAAATGGTAGAGGCTCAAATATCGGTTTTTTCTAATTGCCTAAATCCTTTTTATGCAAGAAACACTTATAAGATTTTGAAATGTATACCCAAAACAAGTTCTAATTCACATGCAACATAAGGCACCCTCAATATATCCGTAATGAAAGCAAAATTGTATAAATGCAAAAGCTTGTTTAAGGCTCAAAAATAAGCTCACACATAGGATGGAATTGAGTATAAGTGTTTCATTTTACATGTTTGAATATTTTACCAACTCGTTTTGCTTTTCAGGATATCACAAAAAACATTTTTAAGGTTATTTGGGTTTGCTTTATTTGCTTATTTATTTCTCAAAAACGTATATTTATATTTTGTTTTATTAAAAATTGTTTCATGTTTCCTGTGTTGTTGCCAAAAGCATTAAAATCAGAGTGACTTTTTGCAAAAGATTTAATTATAACTTGGACCTATTTATAAGCAAAGTATCAAGCATGTATACCCTTCCCCACACTTAAACTTCACATTGTCCTCAATGTGATTCACAATAAATATTAATTAGAGAAAGGCAAACGAAAACTCCCCTAAAATGATGAGTCAAATGCGTGCGATCGTTTTTCCATAGCCGCCTTGAATGAGCTCAAAAGATTACATCAGGATTAATCTAAAACATCATCAATTTATTTAAGCAAAAAGTTAAAGTCCTAAGCACACAAAATAAAAATAAACAGACTGAAAGTAACATAGAGCCATGTTTTGGTTACGGGTCCTTGGCTAGACCCTTCCCCACACTTAGTTTTTAATGAGGTGGAGGTTTATCACCTCCAAAAAAAAAATTCTTAGTTGGTACATCGATTTGGCCATTAACCGATGACCATTAACTTTGAAGCTTAGTCCCTTATTGTTTTCAACCTTGATAGCATTATGTGGATCGACTTCTTCTTCTTTTTTTTATAATTTTTTTTTCTTGAAGTAAAATAGTCAAAAATTTGGATTGGCTTTCAAACTACCATGTGTCCCCGGCAACGGCGCCAAAAACTTGATGCGTGCGGATAGTATATATATTTTGATAAAGGTTTTTTGCACAGATTCAGTTTTAAATGGTTATTACTAATACTAACTACACACAAAAGGCAAGTGTACCTATCGTGAGGTAATATAGTGTTGGTAAGAACCGAGTATCAATCCGTGGACACACTAAGCCTACTCAACAACCCTCATAATTGACTATCAGTTTTGATTTAGAAAATGATAAGTTAAACAAAATAACGATAAATAAAGATAGATAAAGATAGATTGCGACTTTTGGTGATTCTTTTAGTGAAGTAAGGCTGTTATCCTAATTTAGATTACACTTATGCAACTGTGATGAATTGGTGGTGTGATTAAAGATATTGAATAAAGTAATTGTGTTAACGTTTATAAAGATGAGCTGGCGCGATTTCTCGTCTATCCGCTCCGTAGTGACCAGGACCAACACAGGTTGAGATTTACTGCTTAGGTCAAGGCCCTAGTGATGTAGGTAAATCTTTTATGTCCTTTTCGACATATGATTTCTGAAAACATAACTTAATGTAAGAAGAGAGTTGATCAAGTTCTATTCTAACATACCATTAATTTTAGAAAACCATAACAATTACTGTAGATCTCTCAGACTAATAAAAGGGAACCCGTAAATTATCAGAAAGTTAAGGTCTTATGATTTCTAATAACCATCTCTAGTTAATTAGCCATAGTTGTTATGAATAAAAGTTGATCATACGTTTTTCAACCGTGTATGACAATCACATTACAACCATAAACTTATAACCCCCCGTTCAAATGTAGGTGCTACCCATCGAAAGTTTTCCCAAGACCACCATAACATTAACGCAATATTTGTCACACCATTAGTTCATCACAAATTACATAAGTTTCAATAAATAGGATAACAAATGAAGTTTAGCTCATAATGAGCTTGAACCTAACAACAAAGATAGAAGATAGTAATGAAATCATCGATAAATTAGAACAATGAACCGATGATTCACTATGGATGATGTTAAACGATCCCGAGCTTTTTCTAAGTGTTGAATGGACCTCCAAAACCTTCTAAGGACCTCCAAAGGCTGGGTTCCCAAGAGGGAACACCAGCACTTCACCTCCCAAAAGCTCCCTTCAAAGTTGAAAATGAAGTCCTATTTATAGGCTTTCTGGAGTGTTTAAGTACGGCCCCGTGCCTAAAAGGCACGGCCCCGTGATAGTACAATGCTTACGAAAGTTGGTCGGCTCGTACGTGCAGGAGTTGTCGGGCACGGCCCCGTGACAAATGGGGCACGGCCCCGTGAAAGGGGCAAACACGGCTCTGTGCGTCCTGGGGCACGGCCCCGTGACTGCTTTTGGGGAACAGTACTTTTTGTCCTGTCAGATGTCCAATTACGGGGGTGTGTCACATTAGCACGGGGGTGTGTTTCAGGCAAGGCATGGGGGCGTGCTAAATGAGGCACGACCCCATGCTTGGAACTTTAAGCTTGGATTTCTTCAATTTCTTGTCAAATATGCTCCTTTTGTCTATCTTGCCCTTCACAACACCTGAAAACACAATATGAACGATTTAGGTATCAAATCATCGTTTTTAGTAAGAGTTTATAGAATAATTGATGTGCAATTGATATGTTTTATATGTATAATTTGAAGCACATCAGTGGTCAATATTGGTGGCCTGGAATGAAGAAAGACATAGCGACTTATGTAGCTAAGTGCCTCACGTGTATGAAGGTTAAGGCCGAACATCAACGTCCAAGTGGGTTACTTGAACAACCCAAGGTTCCTATGTGGAAGTGGGAACACAAATCCATGGACTTCATAACTAAACTACCCCGAACCTCTCGAGGACATGATAGCATATGGGTGATCGTTGACCGATTGACCAAATCGGCACATTTTATACCCATACGTGACACTTACAAGACATCAAGGTTGGCTGGTATATACGTTGATGAAATTGTAAGTCGTCATGGGGTACCTCTTCACATCATATCCGACCGAGACGCTCGTTTCACTTCGCATTTTTGGTTGTCTATGCAAGAACTCTTGGGTACACAACTAGATCTAAGCACGGCTTACCATCCTCAAACCGATGGTCAAACCGAGCGAACGATCCAAACCCTGGAGGATTTGCTACGCCTGTGTGTCCTTGACTTGGGTGGTGATTGGGATACGCATCTGCCGCTTGCGGAGCTTACGTATAACAATAGTTATCACTCGAGTATCAAGATGGCACCATTCGAAGCACTTTATGATCGTAAATGTCGATCACCGATCTGCTGGACCGACATTGGTGAAAACTTCATCACTGGTCCTGAACTCATACAAGAGATGATCGATAAAGTCTTTATCATCCGAAAGAACCTTGAAGTGGCAAGAAGTCGACAAAAGAGCTATGCTGATAAGCGACGTAAGCCATTGGAATTCCAAGTTGGGGAGATGGTTCTTCTTAAGGTTTCACCGTGGAAGGGTGTTGTTCGCTTGGAAGGAAGGGTAAACTGGCTCTAAGATTTGTAGGACCTTTCAAGATTCTGAAAAGGATTGGGAAAGTGTCTTACAAACTGGAATTACCTTCCGACCTTAGTGGAATTCATCCTGTGTTCCATGTCTCGAATTTGAGGAAGTGTCTGGCTGATGAAGGTCTGCATGTCTCGTTGGATGACATCCAGATCGACGAGTCATTACACTTTGTCGAGAAACCCGTTGAAGTTATGGATCGCATTATGAAGAAAACTAGAACCACCACTACCCAATCGTCAAGGTTCGTTGGGAGAATAAGCATGGCGCTGAATTTACTTGGGAACGTGAGGAGCACATGAAGAAGAAATACCCGTTTCTATTTGTATAGTTTTATTTTTAATTTCGGGACGAAATTCTTTTAAGTTGAGGAGACTGTAACATCTTGTAATTCTGAGTTAATTTAAAGTTAGTTTATTAATAATAAAATAATAATAATAATAATAATAACAATAATAATAATAATAATAATAATAATAATAATTTAATTATAAAAATAATAATAATAACTAATAATAATAATAATACTATAATAATAATAATATATGTTAAATTATAAAAATAATAACAATAATGTTAACGGTAATAATAATAATAATAATAATAATAATATTAATAATAAATAATAATAACTTAGAATTAAAGTGCAGGGGGTTGTTTTGTCATTAATGAAACTAAAAAATTTAAAGTTCTAGCAAAAATAATAAAGACTGAAAGTTAAGGGACCATTTGTGTAATTCATTTAAAAACCACCGAAACGGCCCCCCTTCCCCGTCGAGCTCTTTGCCGCCAGCCAACGGCTCCGGCGAGCCCACAGCAGCCAAACCACTCGATATTTAACCGAAACAAACACCCCGACACATTCACGTGGGAGATTCGAACTCGTGCCCCAAATTTAATTTAAAAATTATAGTGCGATTCATCCCTGTATCTTTCCCCGCGTGGTCGGCTGCTTTAACAGGCCATCGATCGCACTACACATTATATTAATTCAATTAAACACGCGCAAACAATCGTATATCTAATCCTAATCAGTTGTTAAACTCAAATCCACTCGAAACACATCTAAGCTCCTCAAATCGAACACCCTCTCGTCGTGTCTGTTCTTCGTTCTGTTCGTCTTCAATCCATCACCATTCGGGTAACTAAAACTACCTTTATACTCGATTTCATATGGAGATCAAAAGCCCTAACCCCTCGATCGATTACAATGTTCATACGGGGTTCAATTTGATCGAACACGTTTCTAGGGTTCATGCGAAATTTGGGGGTTTGTTTAAGTTGGTATTTAAGAATTAAAACGTAAATCCTAATGCGGCTGTATGCCTTGGTTTACTGATAATGGTGCGGGAGTATGGGTTTGAGGTCCCGGGTTCGAACCCAGGGACCCTCAAACCATTTTTATTTTTGTTTTAAGTGGTTTTTTTCTATATAATTTTTTTTAAATTATAAAAATCAATTTTATAAACTTTGGTTATATTCAAAGGTATCCAAATATTTTCTGTAAATTTATTTTTATATAAAATCTTTTGACATTTAATTTTAAAAATTTATTTACAAATGTTATAACCAAATATATTCTAAAAAATAAATCATAAACTTATTAAAATACTAAGACACTAAATTATTTTCTGAAAAGTTAGTCAATAAAAAATTTAATATTTTTTTAATTTAGATAAATAATATATTTAGTTTATCTTCTTATAAAAGGGACTTTAAGTAGTGGTTTAAATCATTAAAATATTTGTTCAACAATATTATATACGTTTATAAACGATGATTACTATTCCAATTTATAGTTAAATTTTGTTACAAATATTATTTTTCATTTGCATTACTTTATACAAAATGTACAAATAGTACATTTATTTTCTTTCTATTAAAATGTTTAAGTGGTGAAATTCTTTATTAAAATAGTTAACATACTTACAAACATCCCCGAATTCCACCTAAAACCCTAGTTCCCGTTAAAACGTTAAGCTTAGTATAATTAAACTTAAATCTTGTAAATATATATATTCTTAGGTATCTCGTGAAGGTTACATTGGAACACCGCCTATTATTCTTATTAATCGTTATTCATATACTTATTTGACAAGTGAGTTTTTCCTTGCCCCTTTTTACTTTATTTCACACCATTTTGGGGTGAAACATGATACTTATACATCATACACTTATAAACGTTGAGACTTATAAAGCACTTGCAATTCATCTTTATATTTTGTCATGGTTATTTGTGTGTTGTAAGTGATTATATGAGATACATAGTTTGTTACAATCATTAACTATTGCTAGCCTGGCGACGTCTTAGATGTTTGGGCCTGACAAGCCTATTTGGTGCTAAAGTCGATGTATTGGCGACTCCTAGGAGCCGTATGCTTGTGCACTAGGGAACCAAATACACTTAGCAAATCTTATATACTTGTAATCAAGTCGAGGTTTGGTTGTAAAGATATGTGTTCTATAACCCTACTAGCTTATAACCAATGACATGAATTGCTACTTGTAATCTTTTCATATTATGTACGAAAATCATGGAAACTCACCAACTATTTTTAGTTGACCTTTTATTTTTATCATGTTTTAGGTAACCCCCAAGTTTAAGTGGTCTTTTGAAGCTTGCAATAAAACTAGGACGTGGACCTAATTAAATAGATAAAATGTTATGTTATGTTTGATTTATGCTTGAACGTATTTCATGGTTGAGACCTATGTTTGTATTTCCTGTTGAAACTTATAATATTAATATTTACATTTAAACATAGCGTTATGTGGCTGTGAACAATCTTAATCCTCACATCTCGACGATTCCGCCGTCAAGGTTGGGGTGTGACAGGTCGCAAGGTGGCTGGCCGGTGCTGGGTCGGGCTGCGGAGGGCAGCGTCGCAAGTGGTCGCCGGTGGTCGCCGGTGCTGGGGTGGGGGGGGATGACGGAGTTGAAGTGGGTTGAAGATGGGGGTTAGGTTTTGTGAGGGTATTTGTGTCTCATTTACCATTCAGCATGTTTCATATCTGAACCATTCATATCTGAACCATTCAGCACTGAATGGTTCAGTTCAGAGTCTCCTTTTTTTGAAATAAACACTGAAGCCTCTTAACGGTTCAGAGCTAGCCTCTTAATGGAATCATTAGGAGGTTACCAAACAGCCCTTAGTTGTTTACTTGTTTGGTTTTAGTATTTATGGATAAATATCACTGACTGATCGATTAGCTTCTGCTGAGAATAAGAAGCATCATCAGTTGAAGGAATTTGATCTTTTAGTTTGATTTGTAGAACCTGAAGTAGGCATTATAGGATCTAGTTCAGTGATGTAAAACTAATAAGGTGCACTTAGAAATTTATCAGTAGGAGGTATATTTGATTTATAAAAGTAGACTCATTATTTATTTAGTATTGATTAATTTCGAAGAATGTCTGAATCATAAGAATCTAAATATTTAAATTTTAAAAGGGCTACAAAATTTTAAGAGTAAACTATAAATTGTGTCATTTATTAATACATGAAATACGCTATGTGTCTTTAGTTCAATAATTACACCGTATGTCCTTTTTTTAATAAAAATGGCACGCATTTGTCTTTTACATTAACCTTCATCTAATTTCACAGTTAAATTAGGCATGTGCCCCTCCCATGATGGGCCTCACATGAGATGCACATGCCCCTCACATGATGGGTATTTCTATGATATGACAATTTGTAATTAATAAAACATTGAGTAATTGAAACTTTAGTAAAATCATTGAACTCTTATGCCTTTTTTTTTAAGAACGAATAGTAGGGAACAAACACTAAACCCCAAATTAAAAGTGTAGAATAAAATAGAGAAGTCCAGATTACTACACAGGAATCTAGAAATGAGAACGACGTTTTAACGTCATGGCGGATTTTACAGTTAGATCGACGACAACAATTGCAATTATCAATGCTAACATGCATAATCACTAAAAACTTAAAAATACTTCTGGTATTTTTTAAGTCTTAAATGTTTTTTTTTTTTTAGGTTGGGACTTGTTAGTATATGTTAGGACTTGGTTTTTATATTATTTTTATAATAACATGTATCTAGTTATTGCAAAAAAAAAGTTTGGATGTTTGAATAGCTAATTGTATCTGATATCCAAATATTAGATAAGGATTGGGTTTTCTACAATCGGAAGCATTTAGATATCTGACTTTAAGCACCCTAACATGAAGGCGGTGAGAATAAAGTGACGAAAAATTTTTTGACGAATTGTAGGCATATAAAATACATAAATGCATGTCATGTGAGAGGCACATGCCGAACTTAACTGTGAATTTGAATGGAGTTAGCTTAAAGAATAATATATGTGCAAATTATTTTAAATAAAAGACATTACATGTAATTATTAAAATTAAAGGATATAATATGCAATTTTAATATTATAAAGGACACAATTGTAATTTACTCAAATTTTAATTTGCTTGGTGCCCCCAAAATTGTTAAGCCGCTCATAATTAGCATGAAGATACTATGACGAGTATGAAAGACACAATGATTAGCAAAAAAGATACAATGTCAAGCATGAAAGATACAAAGAGTTGAACACAAAATTCTAAAACCTACAAGCTAAAATCCAAAAGCTAAATTCTAAAGGCTAAAATCGTTGAGTTTGATAAGCCGGTTCCAATGTCATTAAAATGAGTTCAGTTACAGAGTTCATTTGAAATGGTTTATAAGTGGTTAAAAATCTTTTTAGTTTTTTTAGAATAACAAATCTATATTTAAACCCTATATCTTTAAATTTTTTTAATTTATTTGTATTATCATCTATACAGGCTTTACTTATTCATGTATTTTTTTGGATTTAACACTTAATTTTTATAAAAGAAAAGAGACATGTTATCATATAGGTTTCTAAAAGTGTTAATATTAGCTTATTGGATATAAAAGTATTAAGAAGTTGTTAAAACTCAAATGAAATTAGAAAAAATATAATTAATAGTAACCAAGATTCATATATGTTCTATTTGTCTCATTTAATTTAAAAAAATTTGTAACATTAAAAAAAATATTACAAGGATTGGATCTCCAAATTTATGTAACATTAAAAAACACAACAAAAAAAGAAGAAAACTTTAGGTGATTTTAATTAAACGCTTGATAAACAAGACTACAAATCTTGTAAAGTAACCCCAAATTATCAAGAGACGAATATCAAAGAAAAAAAGCTATTATATCATCCTGTTTTGAAGAAAATATGTAATCTTAATCAAGGCCACCTATTCGTATTCAGCCGGGGTCACACCCCAACCCTCTCAGTAGGAAACTAATTGTTGAGAAAATCCTCTACTTAACTTAGAGCATTTTGCTCAAATTGAAATGTAAAGTCATAACCTTCTAATATTACATGTCGAATGGTAGATTGTCTTAATTCTTAATCAAAGATAGATTGATTTTGTTTGTAATTAAAAGTTTGTTTAGATCCAATAAACTGTTAAGAAAAACATAAAAACATATTAGCTAGCTATCTAACAAAGCTGTATAAAAAAGAGCGAAATTAGATCCAAGATGACTGCATGTTGAAGCTATCTCATCAGCTCATCATATTCAAATGCTAACTGAAACATGGCGATTGATGTATTAGAATTCAATGGAATTGAGATATGAAGTGCATTTCTAACACGTCTTATCCGCGTAATTCATTTAAATTGGAATATGAGTTGAAGTGATAATATGTTTGGTTGAAGAATGAACGAAACTAAAGCAAATGTTCTTGACGTAAAAATGTAATTTTAAGTGCGAATGAATCCGATCAAAGAAATTGGAATCTCAACATTCCACCCCCTCACCAACACCCTCCACCATAGTTTCCTTGACACCATCGTTGCACGCCCCAGTCATCGCCTCCCACTAGAGTGGATGCCACAATCACCGACATCCATGTCACCTCTTCCGCCCCGTCATTGGCACTATAGCCGCCCTCACTACATTCCGACTTCTTTAATATACAAACAAACCAAACATGATTATTCTATCAGATAAATGGATTACAAATACCAATTCATTTATAGATTCTATATTCTTCAAATTTAAATCTAATTCCTTTGACACGTCTCATCCTGTAAAAATATTTTGTGAACCAAACGCACCTACAACATTAGAGTGTTTGATAAGCAGAGCATAAACCATGAAATCATGAATCATTAGGCAAAAAAATTCACCTCAATGGATGTCAGATATATAACTGGTATGATGATGATTCAAGTAGAACTGACAAATCTATTTAATCAGATTTACAATCCAAAAACATGACAATAGGATATAAACATTTGAACATAACACTCAGATTGAGAAACAAGTCATACAATAGAACCTAGAGTTACTGCATAAACTTCACAGAATACCACACCATGTATGATATGATGATATTATTATGTGAAGACTGAAGTTTCAACGAGTGATTAGACTGAACTTCATCATGATAATAACAATGATTATCAGTATCAGACGTGAGAAACCAACAGGTCAGATGGCGTGGGTGAAGACTGAAGTGTCAAATGAGTTCGGGTCAATACTAATACTTATTGGTGCTAGTCAAGATGAGTATGGTTGGGATGAATTCTTTAAATATATGATTACAAAAAAATCCAAGATTTTTTCGATGAAATCGATTAGAAGTCTTTTTATACATATGAATACACTCTGAACCTGTTACAACCCATTTTACATGATTCTTTGTAGTTAAAATCTTTTAGCTTACCCAATTTGACCCATTAGGGAAAAACAAACAATATTCAACTTATTTACAGGAATAAGGGACTAAGGGAGGAATTGACAAGATTAGGACAACATAACTACTACTCAAGTACTTGAGATTTAAAACGTTTTTTTCTCAGAGTTTATGCTATTAAGACAATACCATTATCAATTTATCACATATTCCATGTTGCTATCTTTCTTGTTGAGATTCTTACAAAACACAGGCTAGTATGTTCTTTATTCTGTTCTGCTCACACATGTACCATTAAATGCATGGGAAATATCAGAGGAAATAGTAGAGTTCGGCAATACTAACACGTCTCAATGATGGACTCAGACCTTACAAAAAGTTTTAAATGAAAATTATTTATCCAAATTTAACAACATAATAATGCCCCAAAATGAACAACCAATCTCATCATCTCAGTCATATGGTATCAATTTTGAAGCTTCAATAATAATAACATTAGGCTGTGTTTGATGGACGCCCAAGAAATGACCCGTCAGCAAATCCAAAAAGAGGGACTGGTCAGCATCAAAACAAAGGGTGGTCAGCCGGTTGACTCGGTCAGCAACACCATTTTTACAAAACAAAAACGCTGACCGGCTAAAAATGTCTGACCGGGTCAATGATTCATGTAAATTATTATCTTGTAAGATCATCTTCCAAAAGTTTTTTTATACTTATTAAAAACACTCCTGTGAATCAAAAAGAAGAGTGGAAAGAACCCTATTCAAGTATATTCGGCACCAATCTCATGAAGAGAGAGCACAAGCAGCAACTAAAGTTAACTGAAGCAAAATTAATTGATCAGGTATCTAACCTTCAATACTAAGCATGCAAAAAGAACGGTGTATGCCTTTAGTTCGTCCCTTTTGTTTTTTTTGATAGGAAAGGCAGGAAAGTCTTGCCACCCATAAATCTCTGTAACACTGATGGCACTTCAACACCATCCTCCTTTTGGTAATTCTCAAGAATGCAACATATAGTTCTCTCAGTTGCTGTGAGGGTAGAGTTTAATAAATGACAATACTGTTTGTCATCATCATTACCCTGCAAAAGCCAACAGTCATCAAAGTCGACATTATGTTAAGCAAAATTGATTACCATACAGGCATAAAATATAACAGAATCCACATAAACCAACCTTCTTTTGTCTGTATCTTATCTCCAGTTTTCTTGATTGGTAATCAGTACAATTTGAGCACGAAACAAGCTCTCTGTAAGTTTTGGATGCAGGAAACCATGCTTCAAGATCATACTTCTTAGCTGCAGCGTCATTTAATGCACCAGCAACTATATTCACTATCTGATAAGGAAGCTTCAACATCTGGTAAAACTCCTCAGAGTTTTTAATCATTTCCTCATGCATATCCCAAGATTCATTACCATTTGGGCTCGTTACACAAAACTGTTCTAACTTCTCAAACTGGTGAACACGAAAAATTCCAAGCGTATCACGACCATGTGAACCAGCTTCTTTACGAAAGCAAGAAGAATACGCAGCATATTTCAATGGCAGTTGTGTCGGATGGATCCAATCATCCATGTGATAAGCACAAAGCGGTTGTTCAGCAGTAGCAATCAAATACTTATCATCTCCTTCACCAGTTACCTTATAAAGTTCTTCATCAAACTGTGCTAATTGAGCACATTTAGCCATAACATCTTTCCTCATGAAGAAGGGCGTCTGCAACAGCGTGTAACCTTTCTTCTCCAAAAAATGTAGACCAAAGTTCACCAGAGCTGATTAAGAAGCACCCCATCCTTTCAAATAATACCCTCTACCACCAGCAACATTAGCACCTCGTTCAATTCGGCTATTCCGAGAAGATCAACAAGCTCCACATGATTTCTCAATTTTGCATCATCCCTCTTCTCCCCCCAATTCCGAACTATCTCGTTATCTGCCTAGAAATCATTCTTAAGTTAAAACAAAAGAGTAAATTAACCATCAAAACCGTAGCAGCTTTCTATACCAAGAATATATTTATTTCTTATAATGCAATTACTTATCCAAAAAAGCCTTAATTTTGCACTAAACATATTTTAAACTTGCAGTTGACTTGGGAAGAGATAATTAGGCGAGATATGGTACACTTGCACCTCTCTGAGCACATGATCGAGGATAGGAGTGAGTGGAGGCGTAGAATTAAAATGAAGGACTTTAGTGGGTTCTGTAGCTAGGAAGGGACTTTGATTACTTGTTACGGGGCCTGATGTGTATGTAGTACGCTTCTGCCTTTTTAGGGGAAACTTGCTGCTTCTCTGATGTATGCTTGTTCATTTTATATTTCCTTTGGTGATATTTTTACTGTTTGTTGTATGCTGTGTGCTGTATCATATATCGTGTGTTTGATTATATGTTGATTCGCTAGCGTTATTGCTTTTGTTATCGAGTCGGGGTCTCTTTGAAAGCGGTCTCTCTACCTACCTGGATAGAGGAAAGACTCGACACACCTACCCCTCCCAGACCCTGCTCTTGAGTGGGATATACTGAGTTTGTTTGTTTATATTTTAAACATGCAGGACCTAATCATCATCAGCATCTAGGGTTCCAATCAAAACCCTAGCAGTTTTACAAACTAGAATGGATCTACTTCTAATATGTAGTACTTATCCAAAAAGCCCTAATCTTTTTGCATCAAAACATTTTGACATCATCATCAACATCTAGGTTCCAATCAAAACCCTAGCAGTTCTCCCATACCAATTAGAATGAATCTACTTCTATAATGCAGATACTTATCCAAATAAAAGCCCTAACTTTTTTTGCACCAAACACATTTTAAACTTGCAAAACCTAATCATCATCACAATCTAGGGTTCCAATCAATGAGTTAAACAAGCATAATGCAGGGGAAACAAAACACACACCTCATCGTTGCTAACTGGAACAGAATCATGAACAATATTTCCCACCAAATCGAGATTCGAATGCAAAGCATTTCGTGCCTCGTGAACCTGTGCTTCCTTCACCGCAATCACTGCTTGTTATCCTCGGTATCTTTGATCAGCGAACTCGCATCTTCTCCCGCTATTCTGAGTTTGGCGACTTGTTTGTTGATCTTGTTGAACTCCTTTCGGCACTGTTCGAGTTCGAATTGGTGCGTCTTCCATTGCTCGTAGAGTTTGATGATTTTGTCGACGATTTCTACGTTGGCGAAACGACGACGCTGAGATTCGCGTATGATCTCCGGATTGCGTTTGAACAATTGATCCCCAACATTGTTAATGTTGTGAATTGATGATATGGAGATTGAAGAATACAGAAAGCTTGTTGAGAATGATCGGGTCTAGCTTGAACTCGAGGTCGGCTCGTTTTATAAACGAATCGAGTTGGTTTGGTTTTGTTTGTACACTATTCAAGCTTAAAGGAAGATCAGCTTGACTCGTGGGTTCACTCGTTAACGAATCATTGTTTTTTTTATAATTTATATGTTATAAAACAAAATTATTATATATTAGAGTTAATTACATGGTTAGTCCATATATTCATATTATAGGTTTTGTTTTAACTTTTAAAAAATTACATCCTTGGTACAGTGAATTTTAAAAATATAATACGAGTGGTACTTGCCACTAACTTTTGTGAAGTTTCTCGATAAAATGAGCGTAACATGACAAACATGGCTTTATAATATTAATAACTTCTGCTGATTTCTGTTAAATTTTCCTGTTAAAAAGATCAATTGTGTTACGTTTTTGAAACTTATTGGACCAATGATGTAATTTTATCAATTTGGGTCAATTATACAATATGAGCTTGGCATAAGAAACGATTATGTATTAACTCTATATGTTATTTAGATATTGCATAGACGAATGAACAATTGACCGTACCATTCGTAATTAAAATTACGTACGAAAACATAAAAGATAATCATAGTGCTTAAAATCAATCTCGTATCATTGTTTTAACAAGTAAAATAAACACAATAAAAATATCATTTGTTTGTTTTTATGTATATGAATGTGTGTAAAATTTGATTTTTTTATAAGAAGTTGTCTCAACTCGTTTATAAACAAACCAAGCTCGAGTCTTGAACTCATTAAATAAACAAGTTGACTCGATCATCTCGTTTACAGTACTAACTTATAATTTTAAAAAATATCACACAGCTATGCAGGAGCTTTTCATGGCCGTGGTGCTGATGTACTCCTTGAAATAACTCGTTTATGAACATGAAATATTAATTCCGTTGTACATTTTTCTTTCTATACCTCCACTTATAACAACATAAATATTGTATCGGATTTCAGGGTGCTACATCACAATCCCTTGAATTCTACCCTCATGTGAAGATTTCAGAATGCAAAGATTTGTAACACCCTTAAGATAAATTATAAAAATATCAGATACCCAACATACATACATCCTTCAAAACTACCACCATCTGGTCCATATGAATTATTTACATACCCTTCTAAGAAATCTTTTGTCACTTTAAAATGTAAATGGATATTTATAGTAGGAGTAGAAGATCATATGCCTTTATATTCTAGTACACTTCTAAGAAATCTGTGTTCAAACCATGTCAAAATTTTTCTTCTTATTCGTAACATCAAGGAAATGTTAGACTTGTGAATACCTTTAATATGGTGAATCCTTTAAAAATACCTTCTCTAAATATTTTTTTGGAGGAATTTACTTTTTACCAAACTTGATCTTTTAAGTTACCAACTGATATAATACGAGCATTCCACGTTGTTTAGATATATACATTTTTCAAAAACAACCCTTAAGATAAATATTTGGGTTTTTTCTGTATAAGCTAGCTTAAACGTAATGTTAGATTATCTAACTTAGATACCAAGAAAATTTTTATTGAGGTCAACGAAGTCATCAAATGGGAAAACAAAGAAAACCAAAAGATACACTCGTAACTTTTTATTAACAATTAGCATCAAATCAGATCCTATTCCATCATTACAATTTATTTCGGTCTCATCTCCATTCCCTGCATTATAAGCCCGATAAATTGCCTACTATAGTCACAAAAGCTCAACACAAATTCCCTGCATGAACAAGTTTAACGTGTAAGAGATACGTACGAGCAACTAACTCTAAATAAAACAAACAGGTTATATATACCGATTGCCTCTATTTGTGAGGATCCCATTGGAAAGAAGCAAGTAGAGATCCTTGTTGGTAATGTCGTATGGTACAATATCCTTTGCCAATTTGATTATGTCCCGATAGTCGTCTGGCAATTTTCGTTCCCTATTTATATCCATCCTATTTGTGTTGCCTATTTGTATTATTTTGATATTTGTAGCCTGCGCATTTAAAATAACACAAGTGATCTAAAACTTGGTTTGATGAACAGGTATAATCTTCTACGTCAACGCTTGTTAATTCAGGAATATCATCGTTCCCCTCGCTAGAACATCATCGTGGATTCTTGGTTGAGATTAAGGTACTTTTTTAGCTAATTGTCGCATTGTTTATGTCCAAGTCTAGACTTATGCATGTTCTTTATTTAGAGCTAGATTCCAGTATGCAACAACAGTTCAAAATGCAACATGATCAATGATGTTGTAGTTGTTAGTAATAGTACAACGAATACATGATTTTCTAAGACCTCAATCGAGTATTTAATTGTGAAAGGAAGATGATTACCTTCTCTACAGGTAGGAACTGGATGCCTTCGAGTAACATACTACCATAACAAGAAAAGTTTTCCACTAAAACCTCAAGTATTGCGACTTTCTTGTAACTAAACGAATTGGCACAGTTCAACGACCATCCACCCGTCATCTTCATGATCAGCAAGGTAAGCGATTGATGATTCATCAAACTCCTTGAGTTTGTATCGTAAACCAACAAATTATGATTGATATGCTACAAAAAATTCAGATATCTGAAATTAGTAAACTACTAGTAACAGTACACAGTAAAACTAATAGTAGGCTGATTAACATTTGTTTATTGTGTTTAAACAATCAAATATTTTCTTGTTTATAGATTATCATACATTGGGATAACTAGAACAATATATACCCTTCTTCCCCAATCACAGAGAATCCTGATGATAGAAGCAATTTGAGTTCCCTTTTGTTATTTGTTAGATAAATGATGTTCACTTTGATCAGCCATCTTGATTATTTCTTCATAGTCCATAGGTTTTCCACTTCAAACCTTCCGTAAAATAAACTCTCAATATTATTACACTATTTAGTTGCAAGGAAAAAACA
This sequence comes from Flaveria linearis, assembly GCA_024085815.1. Classification (NCBI taxonomy): domain Eukaryota; kingdom Viridiplantae; phylum Streptophyta; class Magnoliopsida; order Asterales; family Asteraceae; genus Flaveria; species Flaveria linearis. The sequence goes on from CM044014.1 coordinate 12,830,643, forward strand.
ATATTGGTATAAATGAAAGTAGTTGATATTCCAGTGCTAGCTCAAGGTCAGCTAGCACTTCAGCAATGGTTGGGCGTTCTTGACGCTCCCGTCGCAAGCATCGGTACGCGATTAAAGAAAATGTTTTTAACGAATGCGGTTCCATCTGTTCCCGTAGTCCATCGAGTACGTATAATAGTGTTCCTTTTTCATAGCTTCTTTGTGCAAGTCGGTTAGCAACCGTTGTCGCTCGTCGTCATGTTTCACATGCATGGTCTCCCACATAAGACCTCAAACAATACAACGCCACACGAATACACGTCAGACTCCTTTGTTAAGATGCTTGTTTCCCGCATAAAGCGGATCACAGTATCCAACTGTTCCAACCGCATTCGAACGAGAAACGTCAACTCTTGATTTGCGGGCCCAATTTTCGACAACCCAAAGTCTGAAATTTTAGCCTCCCATTCCTGATCTAAAAGAACATTTGAGCTCTTCACGTCTCGGTGCAACACTCGTTGTTGAGTGTCGAGAGGATTATGAGGTACTCGAGTCCGCGGGCGCCCCCCAATGCATATCATGAGGCGTTGGACCCACATGAGAGTGTTGTTGTTAAGGTACTTTTCAAGGCTCCCCTTAAACTCATAATCACAAGAATCTTTTCGCCTTCCTCGTCACAAAACCTATCAAAGATGCAAGTTTTTGTGACGCTAACGAGATAACATCATTATCTCGGTTAGAAACATGTGTTCACCTTGTCCGTGTTTCGGTCTAACTGTTTTATTGCAACGGTTAAGGGTCGGCCATCACGGTCTAGTATCTCTCCTTTGTACACCCGACGTACCGAACCCACCGACCCCGATGAAGTGGTCAGAGTTAAAGCCATAGGTGGCTAACTTGATCACATCTGATGAGATTTTGAGGTGTTTAAATTTTTTAAACCAAAACCATAAGTACTATAAGGTTAAAGATTAAGTTTGAGATATAATGATATAGAAGTGAAGGTAATTACATTAAGTCATTGACTCTTGATTACCTCTAGAAAAGTGTGACTTCAGATCTAAACTACGGTTTGACTTTCGACTTTGGATTATGAGAAAACGTTTACTTTTGATTTTGATTTTTGAAAAACCGTTTACTTATGGTTTTAAGAAGACGTTTACTTTTGTTTCGATGTGTGTGTATTCATGGTGTATCAGATCCAGGTTTTTACAAGACATCTTGAAACACCAATTTCATGCGATCGTTTTAACAAATTAAGATATAAACAATATAACAAGTAAAAGTTTATATATATAATATATATATATATATATATATATATATATATATATAGATATATATATATATATATATATATATTATATGGATCAGGATCATTACAGAACCATTTTTTATTTTCAGAATCAAAAGATCATTGACTTACATAAATGTAATTATAAACCATTGGTTTACATAGATGTAAGTTAAGCCTGGTGATATTTAGTTGTTGTTTTATAGTTTACTAGGTTACAATCCCGTGTAAAACACGGGTTAAATAAATTTACTGTTATATAGTTAATAATATAAAGTTATATTTTAAATATTGTGTATTATACGGATCGAATAAACTTATGTACTACACATATTTGAAAATTTGAAATTAACATATTTGAAATTTTAATTACGAATAGTTATTAATTAATGAATAGATATTATAGCATTTATAGTTTAATATGAGAGAGAAGCGGGAAAATCAATTATTAGATTGCTTAAAATGATGACATGTGTCCGGATTTATTTTTATTTATTAGTATAGAGATTGTTCATGTCTGATATACACATATGTAAAACAGGTCAAGTATTACCAGACTTAATATACATTTATGTAAATCAACGTTCTGTAGTTCTGAAAATAAAGTGGTTCTGTATGATCCTAACCCTATATATATATATATATATTATATATATATATATATAATAGAGAGAGAGAGAGAGAGAGAGAGAGAAAGAGAGAGAGAGGACTTTCAAATGAAAACCATATTTTATAAAAAATCAAAAGAACCAATTTTAACCACATGTTTTTATTTCTTTGGTTTTTGTTTTTGATAATATATAAAAAATATTAGGGGTATTTTAGTATTTTTCCCCTTCACTTATAACTCCCTACTTCTACATAATCTCAATTTATATTCAAATTGGATTCCCACAAAGTCATCGTTCCTCTCTTAATTATGAATTCATCGCCATCGGCACAGGCACCGTAATCGCTACCGCCACCAATTGCTGCCATCACCACCACACCACCTGCCGCCGCGCCCAGCTCTACTCCACCATACTTGTCTCGTTCTTCACCAAAGCACCCCCAACACCATTATCGAAACACCTCTCTCTCGTGTCCAAATCGTATTTATACCACGACCACCACTAGTAACCATTTGAGCGCCACCATAAAGTTATCGCCTACCCCTATGAGTCGTGTGTGCGTCTGTGTATTTGTGTGTTAATTTTAGTGCATGTATTGAAGGGTTGAAGAGAGATGTCAGACGGAAATTCACGATGAACCGTAGTAGTTAAAGTTTGTTGTTTTTGCAGTTGAATTTTTCAATTTTGTTTGATGTTTTGTTGTGTGAATGTGCTTTGTTGTTGGCTTCTTTTGATCATCTGAGTGGTAATTTTGTAAAACATAGTTGGATATTTGGTTTGTGGCTTTAACCACTACATAATATGTAACACCCCGACCTCCAAAGAGTCCGTTTAGTTAAATAAACATGCGGAATTTGGTCCCAGAAAATTCATTAACATTTAACTCCCAAATATGTGTTTCGTGTCAACCGACACTCAAAAACGAAGTTTAACAATCCATTTACATACACACGTGATAGGAAGTTTCAAAATAATGTTAACGCGTTAGTTCCTACAAAGAAACGTGTATGCAAGTCCCTTCGATCCTTGTATGCCCCATCGATCACTTAGCCTTCCGTCCCGTAACACCTGAAAACACCCGTTTAGACATCCATTAGTTCATAGGAACTAAGTAAGTACATTCTAACATTCATTTCGGGTCTTTACGGGGGTTTAAACGGACTCGAAACGCATTTAAACGATAATCAACAAAAACTGGGAACTGGGCCCTACCGTAACTTACGGTACCACCGTAGTTACGGTGGCCTCAGTTCTTGTTACGGTGGTAACACACTGGTGTACGGTAGCATCAACCGCCCAGGGACCTACCGTACTTACGGTGCCACCGTAAGCTACGGTGGACCCTGCAGCAAAAACATTATTTTTGACCCTTAAGGGTCGTTACGCGTTCCCGAGCCACCCCTTTCGATCCCGATTGTTCCAAACACCTGGAAATAACATATTTATCCTATACGTGATTCCCACGGAGTTTCAACGAGTCTAACCCGACTCTTGGTAATATACCAAAATTTTTCTATTTGTTTGGTATTTAATTCCTTAATTAACCCATTTATGGTTCGTTTTTTCTTTAGGTTCCCGACCGTTCCGACAACCATGGAACCGGTCTATTATAACATATTACATATGTTTGGTGAGTTCTTAGACCCAACCCATCCCATTTGCTTATCATAACGCAAATTTTCCTTTTCATACCGAATTTGCCCCTTATAGGGTCAAATCCCATTTTAATGAGCGTTTGCCATTCTTTCGCGAACGACCGCTTTCCTTGGCGTTACCCAACGTCCACACACATTGCAAATCGTAGGATAACCCTTTACCCTAGTGTTCACACACGATGTGAATCACTTTAATCCGGGTTTGTCCTTTCTTCTTCCCATTTCCATGGGACGGTCACGCACGTCATGACTCGTTCTGTTCCACACACCATGTGGTATAACACTAAAGTGTTATTTTCCTTCATGTTCACGCACGTCGTGAATCATTTGTCATAGAAGCTCACATACGGTGCAAGTCAACTATTTATCCTTTTAAACGTGGTTTTTATTTTGTTTGAGCTTATGAGCACATGGTCACACACATTGTGACTCATGCCTTTACTTTATTATGCTCAACTTAAAGAATGTCTTACCTTGAGTCCGGAAGGTTTAAGTGGTCAATCAAACGTGTTCCTTGCCGGTTCCCTTGGATCCGCTTGCCACACCACTTCCTATTACCATTTTAAGGACCCATTAACACATAACATTCATTTAATCACACATATGGTCTATTTGACCATTTATCACATTTAACCTACAATCTAGGCTTTCACATTGCACATTTCTTGCAATTAAGTAGTTCATTCATGTTTTTCATCTAATTTAGGCATTTCATCAAACACCTTATGTGCATAACTTAACATATTGGTTATTTACTAGCTTTTAAACATCATCAGCTAGTTTTACACCTAAATCACATATCACACATGTGATTCATCAATTTCCAACCAAATGTTAGGCACATAATCACATTTCTACAAGAATGAACATGGATTCTACAACTAGCAACTAGTTTACATGAAGAATCCTTAGTTTAACCTTCTAGTAACTAAACCCATTTCCATGGTTCATGTAAATCTTCAATTAAGGAGCAATTACACATCTAGTTACCATAATACACACATACACATGATCATCTAGCACTATAACACTAGGGTTTCATGTTTAAACCACCAATTTCTACACCCATCATGTGGTGACGATTTTACCACCTCAAGAACATCAAATAACACTTACTTGTAGCTCTTGAGAAGATGAAGAATGATTTCTAGGGCTCAATTTCGGATCTTGCACTTGAATCACCAACAATTTGAGAAATGAGATGACAAAAACCCTTTTCTCCTCTTCTCTTGTGTGAAACGTGAATGAGCATATCATGCTCACCAAATGTATGGCAAGCCATACATATCCATCTGTAGTTTCATCAATTGGCAAGATCCACCCCTCTAGTATCATTCTTCATTTTTTCACCACTATTAACTAACTAGCAAATTTTCTAGTTAAGTCTTAAATTATAACCTTTAACATATTTTACAATATTAGTTTAACACATGATACATTAATTGTATTTTAATTACATAATACGAAATTCGGGTCGTTACAAGTCTCTCCCTCTAAAGAGAGTTTCGTCCCCGAAACTTTACATACTAATCAAATAGATGAGGATAAGACTTCCTCATTTCATCTTCCGATTCCCAAGTGGCATCGATCCCTTACGATTCTTCCATTGCACCTTCACCTGATTGAGTGTCTTGTTTCTCAGTTGCTTGACCTTTCTATCCAAGATAGCCACCGGCTTCTCGATATAGTTCAATCTGTCATCAACTTCCAAATCCTCGTACGGGACATAGGCCGACTCGTCAGCCAAACACTTCCTCAAGTAAGATACATGGAACGTGTTGTGAATTCCTTGAAGCTCTTCCGGCAATTCCACCGATAAGCAACTTTACCTACCGTGCGATGATTTTAAATGGCCCGATAAACCTCGGACTCAACTTTCCCCGCTTCCGGAATCGTATAATACCCTTCCATGGGGAACCTTTAGCAAACCAAATCGCCCACCTCAAACTCGATGGGTCGTCTACGCTTATCCGCGTAAGCTTTCTGACGGTCTTGCGCCGCCTTCATGCGAGCACGGATTTGCTTAATCTTTTCATCCGTATTCATTATCGTATCGTGGCCCGCGAGTTCCCGCGGACCAATTTCTCCCCAACAAATGGGAGTTCGGCATTTTCTTCCATATAAGCTTCATACGGAGGCATCTTGATGGTGGAGTGGTAGCTATTATTGTAAGAAATTCCGCCAAAGGCAAATACTCATCCCAACTACCCCCAAAGTCAAGAACACACGCTCGTAGCATATCTTCTAATGTTTGAATGGTTCTTTCACTTTGTCCGTCGGTTTGGGGATGGTATGACGTGCTTAGCAATAGCTTTGTCCCCATCTCCGCTTGAAATTTCCTCCAAAACTTGGAAGTAAACCGTGTGTCTCTATCGGACATAATCGACACGGGCACCCCGTGTCGTGACACTATTTCGTTCACGTAAACCTCCGCCATTTTCTCCGAATTGTAAGTCTCACGAATAGGAGGAAATGAGCGCTCTTGGTCAATCGATCGACAACAACCCATATCGCATCGTACCCTTTCTTCGTTCTTGGAAGTTTAGTAATCAATCCATTGTTACTTTTCCCATTTCCATTCCGGAATATCCAACGGTTGCAATTCACCATGAGGTTTTTGATGTTCCGCCTTCACTTGCAAACAAGTTAAGCATTTCTCCACATATTTGACAATATCGCGTTTCATGCCCGGCCACCAATAGTTAACCGAAGGTCTCTATACATCTTAGTCGCTCCCGGTGAATTGAATACTTGGATTTATGGGCTTCATCCAATAGATCATTCTTCAAGGTACAAGTAGGTGGTATCCAACCCGACCCCATCTTGTTTTCAGTCCTTGACTATCATCTTCCAAGTTTTGAGTTTGACCTTTGATTCGATTTTTCTTCAAATTTTCTTCCTTTAGCGCTTCAGTTTGTGCTTCCTTGATTCGTTCAACCACTTCGGATATAACGGTTATCTTCATTGCGGTTATTTTGATAGGAGTATGATCCTCCTTTCGACTCAAGGCGTCAGCCATGACATTGGCCTTCCCGATGATATAGGATTTCACAATCATAATCCTTTAGCAATTCCATCCACCGCCTTTGTCTCATGTTTAACTCCTTTTGCGTAAGGAAGTACTTTAAACTCTTATGGTCCGTGTAAATCGTACACTTTACACCATATAGATAATGCCTCCAAATCTTTAACGCGAACACCACCGCGGCTAGTTCAAGATCATGGGTTGGGTAGTTCCTTTCATGCACTTTCAGTTGTCTCGAGGCATAAGCAATCACCTTGCCCCTTTGCATTAGAACACAACCCAAACCGAGTAGGAAGCATCCGAGTATACCACAAAATCGTCGGTTCCCTCGGGTAAAGACAAACCGGAGCTTGAGTCAATTCGACTTTAACTCTTGAAAGGCTTTCTCTTGCTCTTCACCCCATAGGAACTTCACCTCTTTCTTGGTAAGCTTGGTTAAAGGAGAAGCATCTTAGCAAAGTCTTGAATGAATCTCCGATAATATCCGGCTAACCCAAGAAAGCTTCTAATCTCTGTGGGAGTCTTGGGTGGACTCCATTTGGTCACCGCGTGAATCTTTGTGGGGTCTACGTGTATACCCTCCGAGTTTACCACATGACCCAAGAATTGTACCTCTCGCAACCAAAAGGCACACTTGGAGAATTTTGCGAACAATTTCTCCCGACGAAGCGTTTCGAGAACTTCACGCAAGTGACAAGCATGATCACCTTCATTTTTAGAATAAATAAGGATATCATCTATGAATACAATGACAGATCGGTCTAACATGGGTCGGCACACCCTATTCATCAAATCCATGAATGCTGCCGGGGCGTTTGTCAACCCGAAAGACATCACAAGGAACTCATAATGCCCGTATCTAGTACGAAATGCCGTCTTGGGGATTCTTCTTCCCTTACCTTCAACTGATGATAACCCGACCGTAAGTCGATTTTCGAAAACCACGATGCACCTTGCAACTGATCGAATAGGTCATCAATCCTAGGCAATGGGTAACGGTTCTTAACCGTCACCTTGTTCAACTCTCTATAGTCGATACACATCCGAAGACTTCCATCCTTCTTTTTCACGAAAAGAACCGGTGCTCCCCATGGCGAAGTACTCGACGTATGAACCCCTTGTCTAAAAGATCTTGCAATTGTGTCATTAACTCTTGGAGCTCCGATGGCGCCAAGCGATAGGGAGCCTTTGCAATGGGTTTAGCTCCCGGGTTAGGTCGATTCGAAACTCGACCTCCCGTTCCGGTGGACTCCCGGCAAATCCTCCGGAAAGACATCTGGAAAATCCCGAACAACCGAATATCTCCAACACTTGAACTTTCGTTTCCGTGTCTATTACATAGGCTAAGAACGATTGTCCTCCATGGCTCATGTATTTCATTGCTTTAACCAAAGAACATAAAGCTACGCCACCGCGTTTCGCACCTTGGATTATTACCTCATAACCACTCGGAGATATCAATTGGATGCACTTGCGATTGCAAACTATATTGGCGTGGTACATGGAAAGCCAATCCATACCAATTACTACATCAAACTCCCCGAGTGTCATGGGTATTAAGTCGACCGAATAATCCTCACCTTCGATGGTAAGTATGCAATTTCGATAAACGTTGAACGCTAAGAACGTTTTTGAATCCGCTACCTCAATCTCTAAAGGACTAGGTAAGTTGTCTAACACCATGGAAAAATGACTCGCAAATTTAACCGAAACAAACGATCTATTAGCACCCGAGTCAAATAGCACATAAGCAGGTAGTGAGTTGATGAGAAAGGTACCCGTCACAACGTCGGCTATAGATTTGGCTTCTTCCGCCGTAATCAAGAAGGTTCTCGCCTTAGCTTTTCCTCCATCACCCTTTTTCCCCGAACCTTGAGCAACCGAGGATTGACTTGTACCATCCTTCTTTAGTTCCGGACATTCGCTATTTTTGTGGCCCGGTTTGTAGCAGTTGTAGCACACACTTAGCGGGCTCGTGCATTGAGATGTCGAATGACCCGACTTTCCACACTTAAAGCAATTTTTAGATTCGTATCTACAAACTCCCCCATGTTTCTTTTTACAAATCTTGCAATGTTTGGAGTCTTTGTCGTTCCCAAACTTGTTTGATGAGGATGAAGTCTTGGCTTTCTTAGACGAACCCGTCTCCGTTTCAGCCGCACGCTTCTCCCCACGATCAACTTGCCTTTTCAATTCCGCTTCTCGATCCCTAGCACAATCGATAAGCTCTGCTAGAGTTTCACATTTGGACGGTGTAAGAAACTCTCGATACTTGGCACTCAATATGCCATAGTAGTGGTTAATCCACATCCTTTCATCCTGGAGCAACTGTGGCAAAACTTGGCTTTGTCGTAGAAGATGGCCGTGATGGTATCAATACTTTCATCTTTTTGTCGTAACTGTAGGAATTCTTCTGCTATTCTGTTGATAGCGGCTTGTGGGCAAAACCGCTTTGTGAACAACTTCTTAAATTCTTCCCAAGTCATACTTTTGATACCTTCCCGCCCCTTCTCATCCCGTTGCAATTCCCACCAGTCTTTAGCTCGTTCCCGGAGTTGGCTTGCAGCAAACCTCACTTCATCAGATTCTTCACAGTGTGAGGTTTCAAAGGCACTTTCCTTATCTTTGATCCACCTTTGACTAAGTAGTGGATCTACCTCACCCTTGAACGTTGTAGGGTTGCATGCAACGAACTCCTTATAGGTCACTTTCTTTGTTGGCCTTTCGGTTTCTTTGTCAGCCTTCACAGCCACAAACTCTTGTTGAATGAGATCCCGTAGATCTTTGCGTACATCCTCGATGTAGCCCGGCAATAAAGCCTCAAAAGCCTTGCCAACTTCCTCCTTGATCATTTCCCGTGTTGCATCATCGGGATGGGTCTCGTGATTCTCTATATTAATCACGTGATCGTTACCAGCCATGACCTAAGACTGTGACCATTAAACTTTACGTTAGTACCATGTACGTAATCTATAGCATATACACCGATGCTTATGATTCTACTATCACTAGGGCCTAACCCTATTCACACAATACCCATTTCCATCCTTAAGTTTACAACAACATCCCTAAGAACCCATTCGCGTGCCTTTGATTGTTGTTAGACTGGCCAGGCCTAGCAACAAGCTCACCACACGGATGCCTTCTTAGTTCCTTTATTCCAAACTTAAGTCAAGAAGCTAGGTTCAATCAGTTCATATGGTACATATCATACATATATCATACATATATCATACATGTGTCAAGCTTGTTACGTTTATAAACGGCACACTAACCTTGTACCTTTAGGCTCAGTGATCGGCTTCTTGGATCGAACGTTTGCATTTCTCATATCTAGAGCTCAAAAGTTTGAGTCCAAGTGTTCGCGACGCACTTGAATCTCTCAAACCGTTGGCTCTGATACCAACTTGTAACACCCGGACCTCCAAAGAGTCCGTTTAAGTTAAATAAACATGCGGAATTTGGTCCCAGAAAATTTCATTAACATTTAACTCCCAATATGTGTTTCGTGTCAACCGACACTCAAAAACGAAGTTTAACAATCCATTTACATACACACGTGATAGGAAGTTTCAAAATAATGTTAACGCGTTAGTTCCTACAAAAGAAACGTGTATGCAAGTCCCGTTCGATCCTTGTATGCCCCATCGATCACTTTAGCCTTCCGGTCCCGTAACACCTGAAAACACACGTTTAGACATCCATTAGTTCATAGGAACTAAGTAAGTACATTCTAACATTCATTTCGGGTCTTTACGGGGGTTTAAACGGACTCGAAACGCATTTAAACGATAATCAACAAAAACTGGGAACTGGGCCCTACCGTAACTTACGGTACCACCGTAAGTTACGGTGGCCTCAGTTCTTGTTACGGTGGTAACACACTGGTGTACGTAGCATCAGACCGCCCAGGGACCTACCGTAACTTACGGTGCCACCGTAAGCTACGGTGGACCCTGCAGCAAAAACATTATTTTTGACCCGTTAAGGGTCGTTACGCGTTCCCGAGCCACCCCTTTCGATCCCGATTGTTCCAAACACCTGGAAATAACATATTTTATCCTATACGTGATTCCCACGGAGTTTCAACGAGTCTAACCCGACTCTTGGCAATATACCAAAATTTTTCTATTTGTTTGGTATTTAATTCCTTAATTAACCCATTTATGGTTCGTTTGTTCTTTAGGTTCCCGACCGTTCCGACAACCATGGAACCGGTCTATTATAACATATTACATATGTTTGGTGAGTTCTTAGACCCAACCCATCCCATTTGCTTATCATAACGCAAATTTTCCTTTTCATACCGAATTTGCCCCTTATAGGGTCAAATCCCATTTTAATGAGCGGTTTGCCATTCTTTCGCGAACGACCGCTTTCCTTGGCGTTACCCAACGTCCACACACATTGCAATCGTAGGGATAACCCTTTACCCTAGTGTTCACACACGATGTGAATCACTTTAATCCGGGTTTGTCCTTTCTTCCCATTTCCATGGGACGGTCACGCACGTCATGACTCGTTCTGTTCCACAACCATGTGGTATAACACTAAAGTGTTATTTTCCTTCATGTTCACGCACGTCGTGAATCATTTGTCATAGAAGCTCACATACGGTGCAAGTCAACTATTTATCCTTTTTAAACGTGGTTTTTATTTTGTTTGAGCTTATAAGCACATGGTCACACACATTGTGACTCATGCCTTTACTTTATTATGCTCAACTTAAAGAATGTCTTACCTTGAGTCCGGAAGGTTTAAGTGGTCAATCAAACGTGTTCCTTGCCGGTTCCCTTGGATCCGCTTGCCACACCACTTCCTATTACCATTTTAAGGACCCATTTAACACATAACATTCATTTAATCACACATATGGTCTATTTGACCATTTATCACATTTAACCTACAATCTAGGCTTTCACATTGCACATTTCTTGCAATTAAGTAGTTCATTCATGTTTTTCATCTAATTTAGGCATTTCATCAAACACCTTATGTGCATAACTTAACATATTGGTTATTTACTAGCTTTTAAACATCATCAAGCTAGTTTTACACCTAAATCACATATCACACATGTGATTCATCAATTTCCACAAATGTTAGGCACATAATCACATTTCTACAAGAATGAACATGGATTCTACAACTAGCAACTAGTTTACATGAAGAATCCTTAGTTTAACCTTCTAGTAACTAAACCCATTTCCATGGTTCATGTAAATCTTCAATTAAGGAGCAATTACACATCTAGTTACCATAATACACACATACACATGATCATCTAGCACTATAACACTAGGGTTTCATGTTTAAACCACCAATTTCTACACCCATCATGTGGGTGACGATTTTACCACCTCAAGAACATCAAATAACACTTACTTGTAGCTCTTGAGAAGATGAAGAATGATTTCTAGAGCTCAATTTCGGATCTTGCACTTGAATCACCAACAATTTGAGAAATGAGATGACAAAACCCTCTTTCTCCTCTTCTCTTGTGTGAAACGTGAATGAGCATATCATGCTCACCAAATGTATGGCAAGCCATACATATCCATGTGTAGGTTTCATCAATTGACAAGATCCACCCCTCTAGTATCATTCTTCATTTTTTCACCACTATTAACTAACTAGCAAATTTTCTAGTTAAGTCTTAAATATTTAACCTTTAACATATTTTACAATATTAGGTTTTAACACATGATACATTAATTGTATTTTAATTACATAATACGAAATTCGGGTCGTTACATAATAGGTCTATGATTGACGACAAATAATACTTTTAGGTTTTAGGTTTGTGGAGATCTGTTGCTTTTAGTTTTTGAGTATGTGTTGTCAAATTTGTTTTTCTTTCTTGTTTGATCTAATAAAAAAGTTTATTCATCTTTCATTTGTGTCACACCCCGACCGACGGCGGAATCATCGGAGCGGACGAGGGAATGATTGATTGTTCATAACTCATGATTGTCTAATAGTGAAAATAATATTAAATCAGATTACAGGATAACATGAATTTAACAGATACAAATACAACAGTTAAAGTCACAAAAGAAATTTTCTTTTGTTTTGACTAAGTCCGGTCTTATATGAGCAGGTAGAGTCCACTAACTTGCTTAACCTGAAATCATCTGAGAAAATAAAGTCAGAGTAATCATAGTTTTGAGTATACATATAGATTGATTGATTGAGAATAATCCAATTCACAAGGTAACATTAAGACTTATATTGCAATAGTAAAGCATATAGATAAACCGACACAATAACAACCCCTTGACTTGACACTTGCATATAATAGACTCCACACATAAACCATAGATTGACTCCTGCCTCTGGCACAATCACCACTCGACTATTCATATGGGGTGGGTTTGTATAATCACCACTCGTAAGCCATGTGGGGTGGATTATCCCAAACCAGTAGATCTACCATTGATACCAGGATTGATTGATTGAATTAGGGTTTTACTGTCGTCCAGTTTATCAAAGTATGTTCACATAATTGCAAGTAATAACATAACCTGTCTTGAATTTAATTTAGAATGAAATAACAATAGAATATCATGATTGAATATATTGTATCACATGATTTCCCCCAAATAGGAAATGATATAAAAAGGGGATATGAATACTCACATGATTGATGAGATTAGAATCTGGATGTGATAGATTAGATACCAATGATTTCCTTACGATTAACCTAAGGAACGGTATCTCGAATTAGAATAATAATGATTTGGGAATTTGGGAATGTATTAGGATTTCCATTGGGTCTTGAATGGTAGTTTAAATTAAATAATTTATTTAGTTGAAATGTTTTGAAATAAATAAAATGAATTTATTGAAAATGATTATGTTTAGAATTTTAAAATAACGTATCAGTTTACGTATCGGTTTGATTTATTGTTAACGTATGGAAAATAAACAAATAATTAATTTTATTTAATTAATTATATGATAATTAATTAAAATATTTAATTATTTATATAACTAAAAGAAATGAAATTGTTATTTGAAATGATTTAAATATAACACTTTTTATATTTAATCCTGATTTAAACAATAATAATTATTATTTGAATAAATTAAAATTAATATAATATCGAATAATAATTTAATAATTTAAATTATTATTAGAAGTTCACTTTTGTTTAAATAGTTTTGTATTATTTGTAATTTTATTTATTAAAAACATTTAATAAAAATAGATAAAGTGTTAAAATAAATTTCAGAAAAATAATTTTAGTTGTTTAAAAATTTTAATGTTTGTAAAAACATTTTTATAATTTTTACAAATTTTTTTATAATTTTTAGAGGCTCAAAAAGGCCCTAAAAAATAATTGGAGGTGCCCGGGGTCGAACCCGGGACCTTCTGGTTTGAATGTAGCGTGTGAACCGGTGAACCAAAGCTATCAACTGCGACAGGAATGGTTTCCAATTTATTTTAAACACCAGTTTGTTCAATCCCAATTCCATTTCGAGCCTTAGTTCGAATCCGAACCAAATTGAGCTCGAATTCGATCTTGATAGCTTCTGCAATCATGGGGCTTTTGTTCCCCATGATAACCGAGTGTGTATGTGTGTGTAATTTACTATATGGTGATCGAATCGAGGTTTACCCAATGAAGAACAACCCGCGGTTGATGTCGAATCTGTTTGATATGCAAGAGATGATGATAATCAAATTAAATTGATAAGAAACTTTGGATGATGATAGAGACCAAAAGCCCTTTGTTAATTTTGACGATTGAAACCCAGAGATAGGTGTTCGGGTGTGGTGTGTGCCGCGACGAAGATGATGATCGATAGATGCTCAAACAACGATTATAATCGAATTAAACTTGAGGGAATCTTCGAATGATGATAAGGATGAAAAACCCTATGGTATTTTGATTGAAATTGATCGGAAATAGGATTTCAAAAAGGTTGCAGGTCCGAAAATGGAGATGATGAAATGGTATGTTTCTAAGTTCGTTTTTGGTGGAATTGAAGCTATGAATACTTTATAATCAGTTAAAGGAACATGAGTGCGTGATTACTTTGATTTTTAAAATCGATAATGCGCGTTAGTGGCAAGAAAACCGGTCGATGGTGGATCGCAAAAGCAGGGAAGAATTTGGGGAAGAAGGTGGGGGGGGGGGTTGGGTGTGTTTTGAAAATTTCATAATTACACTAGTGGTCCCTGTGGTTTATGTTTTATTGTTTCATGTTGAAAGTTTGGTAATTAAGTTAAAAAAATTTACATTTTAACCCCTAATGTTTGAAAGGTTATTATTTGATGTAAAAAGGTTATTAATTTTATTATTATTTTATTATTATTGTTTTTATTATTATTATTATTATTATTATTATTATTATTATTAACATTATTATTATTATTAATTATTGTGGGTATTATAATTATTAAATTTATTTGTTTACAACGTTTAACATTTTTTTTTTAAAAAAACGCGATGTTACAGTCTCCCCTGCTTTAGGAAATTTCGTCCCGAAATTTGTTCACAAGGAGGCTGAAACGAAAAGATGAGGATACTGGGATTTCATTTGGTCCTCACGTTCCCAGGTGAATTCTGGGCCACGTTTAGATTCCCAGCGGACCTTGACAATGGGTATCCTACTACGTTTGAGTTGTTTGACTTCCCGATCCATAATTTCCACAGGTTTCTCAATAAAGTGCATAGATTTATAAATCTGGACTTCGTCGAGTGGAATATGGAGATTTTCATCGGCAAGACATTTCTTGAGATTTGAAACATGAAGCGTCGGATGTATATCGCTGTGCTCTTGGGGTAGTTCAAGCTTGTAGGCTACTTTCCCCAATTCGCTCGAGCACTTTGAATGGATCCACGTAACGAGGTGCTAGCTTCCCTTTCTTTCCAAAGCGAATCACTCTCTTCGAAGGTAATACCTTAAGAAGTACGAGATCACCGACATTGTATTCCATGGGCTTACGTCTTTTATCAGCATAATGCTTTTGACGATTTCTAGCAGCGACCAAGTTATCACGGATCTTATGAATTTTTTTTTGTCGGTTGTTTCTTGTATCAATTCCGGACCAGTAATTTGTGATTCACCAACTTCAGACCATACAAGGCCTCAAATGGTGTCATCTGTTGGTCTGGTAACTGTTATTGTAAGAGAATTGAATCAACGGAAGATGAGAATCCCACGATCCACTGAAATCAATGACACAAGCCCAGGCATATTCTCGGGGTTTGTATCGTTCTTTCAGTCTGACCGTCAGTTTGCGGGTGATAGGCTGTACTAAGATTCAGTTGAGTTTCGAGAGCTGATTGGAGACTTTTCCAGAAACGAGAGATGAAGCGACCATCACGATCAGAGATAATATCTTTATTTGACAAAAGATTGTTTATGAAGACAACCATCACGTAATCAGGTTTTGATGATAACTCACAATGAAAGTCGATAAATAAGGAATAAATGGTTTAATGTAGCTAGATCGAGTCAAAACATGAAGATAAAAGAAATCGATTTAAGAATTTAAATGTTCCAAGTTAGGATTCAAAATCAACCTAAAGCGATCGGGTCTCTTTTCAAGTTCAGAGATCATGCTTTGGCTTGATAGGTCGAAACACTAACATTACTTCACCCTTCAAGTTCGATCTGAGGATCTATAGAAATAAGACGAGATAACTCACCATTAAGGTAAGGGAAATCACTCCTATCTTAACGATGAATTTTACAAAAACAAAATACAACAAGATAAACTTCTTCATCAAAATCCAGATTTCACTCCTACTTTGATGAGGTCGTTTCATTTGAGAAAATACAATCCATAAAAATGATATTATCATCAAGGTATGAATTTCACGCGTATCTTGATGATTGAATCTCATAATAACAAGAAAACAATTGAAGATTGACATTTGTCACTAAGTACGGGTTTCAATCCTATTTTGGTGAGATTATGTCATTTGTGAAATGCAAGTTCCAAAGTGAATAATTGAAGTCAGTCCTCGTGATAAGGAAATCACTCTAATCCAGAGGATGAAATTTCATAAAAACACATAATTGGAAAACCATTTATTGAAATGAATAAAGAATCATCACCAAAGTAAGGGAATCACCCCTGTTTTGATGAGTTAAAATCATTTAGGAGATATGAGTGTCCTTAGTCATAGGTTGACTTGCAAACTCTTGCATCTCCCGCGGTGCAAACGGTTCAAAGTTCAACTTAACAATGAAAGGAAAAATATCTCAATTAGAAATTTAGAAATTTTCAAATTACAACAATGTAACAAAGGAAATCACGATTACAAATCTTGACTTACATCATGAAGACGAGATCTAGGACAAGAATTATTCAACACCACATCATTAGTGGCTTGAGCTTGTTGGGTATTGATGTTGAAAGCACGTCCTTGAGCCGTAGGAACTAGGCTGATAAGTTGAGGGCATCGATTGCAAAAATGGTTCGGATCACCACATTGATAGCATGCACGACCCTGGGTAATTGCAGGAAGATGTTGGTAGGCAGGTGCATTGGTCGGAGCTTTAGCAGCACTCCAGCACACGTTGAATGTATGACCCAAACGACCACAGTTCGTGCATTGACGACACTGAGTGTTAGCGGGATGATGGTAATTGCAGATGTTACACAGTGGATGGGGTCCAGCGTATGGCTTTTTCATTAGTGATTGGTTGTTTACTACTGGTTGACGAGTCGGAGGGACTTGATTAATTAGCACAGCAGGGTAATCATAGCAAAGTTTTGAGAATTGGCCTTCCTCTTCTTGTTCTTGGAAAGCTCAGGTTGATCGGTTTTGACAGTTTCGTTATGAAGTTTATCGGTATTCTTCTTCGATCCTTTTCTGGTTAAGGAACCAGCTTTCACATGATTATCGGTTAACTGTACAGCCAGCCTGATAGCATCTTCTAGTGTTGAAGGATTCCTTCCTAGCACCGTATCCTGAATCTGCATAGGTAGACCACCTATGTATTTCTCGATGGCTCGGGAGGTAGGGGTAGCAAGATGCGGTACCAAAAGGCTCAGTTCGTGGAATCGGTTAGTGTATGCGAGGTTCTCGCCACTGTCTTGGGTTAATTCCCAGAACTCAGCTTCCAGTTTCCGGACTTCGTTTCTTGGGCAGAATTCTTTAGTCATGAGCTCCTTAACTTCAGTCCATGTTAAGGCTAGAGCAGTTTCAGTTCCACGGGTTCGTTTCTCTTCGTTCCACCAAGTAAGTGCGCGTTTCTGGAGAACACTTGTGGCATACCGGACTTTCAGATTTTCAGGGCATTCGCTGTTTAGGAAAGTGTTCTCGATGCTTTCGAACCACTGTAGTAATCCGGTAGCACCTTCAGTTCCACTGAACTTAGTGGGGTTGCAAGAACTGAAATGTTTGTAAGTACAAGTTCGGGGAGGGTTTGGTGCAGTTGGGTTTTGGACAGTATTGTTGCCTTGTTTCAAATGGGTAAGTAGAGTTGGGATGACCGCAGTAACTTCACGTGCTACAATAGCAGAAATCTTACGGCCAGAGTTTCTAGACCGTGAACGGTTTTGACGAGAAGACATTCTGGAATATCATTAAGATATTTTATGAAAATTGGATTAATATGAGCTATGAAAACGACAATCGGGAATTTGGCATAATAACAATGAGATGTTCCGAGTGTAATCGTTTGATTCGTAAATCAAAGCGAATATGTTGACTAATCAAAGTGTTATGTCCAACACAACCTTATTGAAGACATGCGTACCTATAAGCAGATACTCATCCCGAGGGTTCCCAGGTAAGGTAAACAGGTCCATCGGTTGGTTTGGATTTATACGAATACCTTGCCTAGACAGAACACCCCGAGATACAGGCATCCCACTCTTCCAGCATTACATGTATTCAGTTGTGAGACACAGACTTTGACGAGATTTTGAAAATCATGAATAACAATCGAGTTTTGGATTTTGAAATCACTTGAATTAGGCACATAATGCCTTAGAATATGATCTGAGAATTTGAATGTGCATTGATAGGAATAAAAGTATAAGAAAAATCACATAAGGCATATAATCACATAATCAAGTATAAACATGTAAAGCACATATAATCCTATCTATGCATATAAAATACATGAGAGGACTCATGTGTAAAGGTACTTAGTTATAGTCTAGGTCATTCCATTTCTAATAACCTAATTCCCTATAACCATGGCTCTGATACCAATCTGTCACACCCCGACCGACGGCGGAATCATCGGAGCGGACGAGGGAATGATTGATTGTTCATAACTCATGATTGTCTAATAGTGAAAATAATATTAAATCAGATTACAGGATAACATGAATTTAATAGATACAAATACAACAGTTAAAGTCACAAATAGAAATTTTCTTTTGTTTTGACTAAGTCCAGGTCTTATATGAGCAGGTAGAGTCCACTAACTTGCTTAACCTGAAATCATGTGAGAAAATAAAGTCAGCTAACGAATTAGCTGGTGAGTAATCATAGTTTTGAGTATACATATAGATTGATTGATTGATTGAGAATAATCCAATTCACAAGGTAACATTAAGACTTATATTGCAATAGTAAAGCATATAGATAAACCGACACAATAACAACCCCTTAACTTGACACTTGCATATAATAGACTCCACACATAAACCATAGATTGACTCCTGCCTCTGGCACAATCACCACTCGACTATTCATATGGGTGGGTTTGTATAATCACCACTCGTAAGCCATGTGGGGTGGATTATCCCAAACCAGTAGATCTACCATTGATACCAGGATTGATTGATTGAATTAGGGTTTTACTGTCGTCCAGTTTATCAAAGTATGTTCACATAATTGCAAGTAATAACATAACCTGTCTTGAATTTAATTTAGAATGAAATAATAATAGAATATCATGATTGAATATATTGTATCACATGATTTCCCCCAAATAGGAAATGATATAAAAAGGGGATATGAATACTCACATGATTGATGAGATTAGAATCTGGATGTGATAGATTAGATACCAATGATTTCCTTACGATTAACCTAAGGAACGGTATCTCGAATTAGAATAATAATGATTTGGGAATTTGGGAATGTATTAGGATTTCCATTGGGTCTTGAATGGTAGTTTAAATTAAATAATTTATTTAGTTGAAATGTTTTGAAATAAATAAAATGAATTTATTGAAAATGATTATGTTTAGAATTTTAAAATAAACGTATCAGTTTACGTATCGGTTTGATTTATTGTTAACGTGTGGAAAAATAAACAAATAATTAATTTTATTTAATTAATTATATGATAATTAATTAAAATATTTAATTATTTATATAACTAAAAGAAATGAAATTGTTATTTGAAATGATTTAAATATAACACTTTTTATATTTAATCCTGATTTAAACAATAATAATTATTATTTGAATAAATTAAAATTAATATAATATCGAATAATAATTTAATAATTTAAATTATTATTAGAAGTTCACTTTTGTTTAAATAGTTTTGTATTATTTGTAATTTTATTTATTAAAAACATTTAATAAAAATAGATAAAGTGTTAAAATAAATTTCAGAAAAATAATTTTAGTTGTTTAAAAATTTTAATGTTTGTAAAAACATTTTTATAATTTTTACAAATTTTTTTATAATTTTTAGAGGCTCAAAAAGGCCCTAAAAAATAATTGGAGGTGCCCGGGGTCGAACCCGGGACCTTCTAGTTTGAATGTAGCGTGTGAACCGGTGAACCAAAGCTATCAACTGCGACAGGAATGGTTTCCAATTTATTTTAAACACCAGTTTGTTCAATCCCCAATTCCATTTCGAGCCCTAGTTCGAATCCGAACCAAATTGAGCTCGAATTCGATCTTGATAGCTTCTGCAATCATGGGGCTTTTGTTCCCCATGATAAACCGAGTGTGTATGTGTGTGTAATTTACTATATGGTGATCGAATCGAGGTTTACCCAATGAAGAACAACCCGCGGTTGATGTCGAATCCGTTTGATATGCAAGAGATGATGATAATCAATTAAATTGATAAGAAACTTTGGATGATGATAGAGACCAAAAGCCCTTTGTTAATTTTGACGATTGAAACCCAGAGATAGGTGTTCGGGTGTGGTGTGTGCCGCGACGAAGATGATGATCGATAGATGCTCAAACAACGATTATAATCGAATTAAACTTGAGGGAATCTTCGAATGATGATAAGGATGAAAAACCCTATGGTAATTTTGATTGAAATTGATCGGAAATAGGATTTCAAAGAGGTTGCAGGTCCGAAAATGGAGATGATGAAATGGTATGTTTCTAAGTTCGTTTTTTATGGAATTGAAGCTATGAATACTTTATAATCGGTTAAAGGAACATGAGTGCGTGATTACTTTGATTTTTAAAATCGATAATGCGCGTTAGTGGCAAGAAAACCGGTCGATGGTGGATCGCAAAAGCAGGGAAGAATTTGGGGAAGAAGGTGGGGGGTGGGGTTGGGTGTGTTTTGAAAATTTCATAATTACACTAGTGGTCCCTGTGGTTTATGTTTTATTGTTTCATGTTGAAAGTTTGGTAATTAAGTTAAAAAAATTTACATTTTAACCCCTAATGTTTGAAAGGTTATTATTTGATGTAAAAAGGTTATTAATTTTATTATTATTTTATTATTATTGTTTTATTATTATTATTATTATTAATATTATTATTATTATTAATTATTGTGGGTATTATAATTATTAAATTTATTTGTTTACAACGTTTAACATTTTTTTAAAAAAAAACGCGATGTTACATTTTGTTCTTCGCATATCTCCCGAATGATTTCACTTCCTTGCAACTTCATGTTGACTATATTGATAATCAACTGTAATTCACGAGCCAAAGTTTCTTATTTCCTGCCTTGTGATTTAAAACAATACGAGTATTTAATCTTGTAACATGGAAGGTCTAATAACCACTTGTTATATCATCTCTTTGAACTCAAAAGTCTTATCTTAAATAAACCATAATCTACAACTTGTTAGTCTAGTTAAGAAGATGATCAATATGCATTTAGATTCCATATTGTAAAGTTATATTTAAAATTTATACCAACAAAACTAAAGTTGAATTGGATTAGAAGAAATAACAATTGGATGGACCAAACTGTTACATATATCGGTTAGATACATTGATGCATATAAATTTTAAATGCATTGCTGCATATAAATAATATAAATCTTAGATGCATTGATGCATAAAAATAATATAAATATTTGGATCTCCAATAAACATGTTAAAACATAATTTTTTGAGCTTTATTCTTTGACTTTTACACCTTCTCATCACAATTTAACCAATGAACTTTCATATTAAATCACAATGTAGTATTATGATTTCCTTCCTATCAACTCATCAAAATGTCTTTTTGGTGAGGCATATGCAACAACAGAGTAGTGATTAGAATGAAATTATTACAACCTGGTCTTGCTCAACAACAGAGCAGTGATTACAGTAAATATATTATCATTGCAAAAGCATTTAAGAAACACATGTTGGTCATGCTATAAACGAAATCATTTAGTTGCCTGAATATGAAGCAGTATTCTTAGTATCACATTTGGCTTTGTTAATTTTGCATTAGAAAATCATCATCAAAGCTCTCGTGAAAAAATTGGTTTATTTGGATCACTAATAAACCAACTCAATGACGTTTACAAATAAAACTGGGAATGGAAATGATTGATGAAATGTAATTTGATTATAGAAGCAATTGAAGAAAGGAGGGAACAGTTAGCATAAGCCTATTAAATGAATTGGTATTTATTAAATTACATAACTACCCTTTTGTCTAATTGTTAGAATAAATAAACCTAAAATAATTAAAAACAAATTGATTGGTGGGTCTTGGTTCTTTTGGTTTTCTATAAAAAAATGGTTTTCATTTGAATGGATCCCTGTATATATATATATATATATGTATATATATATATATGTATGTATATATATACTAGCTTTGGTAAACCCGTGTATTACACGGTTTGAATAAATAAAATATTAATATAATAAAATTTTTTAATTATAAAATGATATATAAAATATGATATGACTGAAATTACATATAAGAAATGACTATAATTAATAAAACAGTGATATCAACTTTTTAAAATTTTATTTTTAGATTTTTTTCGAAAAAAAATAAATATTTTGTTCTAAAACAAACCATATAAAATGTTATTTTTAAAAATTTTCTTATTATATCTCCCAAATTAATTATTTTTTGTTTTAAAAAATTGAATTTTTAAAATACCACTTTTAAAATATTTCATATTTTTAAAAAAAATTTATGCTTTAGAAAATTTTGTTATTTTATAAAAAAATTATTTATTTAGAAATAACATTAATAAATAGATCTCTTTTTTAATTTATTAAATATAAAAATGTTAAATAATATTATTAGTAATTAAGGTAATTATTTAAGATGAGAGAGAGGCGGGAAAATTTTGATGAGAATGATTGTGGTGCTGACACGTGTCACTTTAAGTTACTCTTTTATTATATTATAAAGATATAAAGATATGTATATATATATATATATGTATGTGTATATATATATATATATATAGGATCATGATCATTACAGAACCTTTTTTTATTTTCAGAACCAAAAGAACCATTGACTTACATAAATGTAAATTATAAACCATTGGTTTACATAGATGTAAGTTAAACCTGGTGATATTTAGTTGTTTTTTATAGTTTATTGTTCATGTCTGATATACACATATGTAAAACAGGTCAAGTATTACCGGACTTAATATACATTTATGTAAATCAATGGTTCTGTAGTTCTGAAAATAAAAAGTGGTTCTGTAATGATCCTAACCCTATAGGATCAGGATCATTACAGAACCATTTTATATTTTCAGAACCAAAAGAACCATTGACTTACATAAATATAAATTATAAACCATTGGTTTACATAGATGTAAGTTAAACCTGGTGATATTTAGT
This sequence comes from Flaveria linearis, assembly GCA_024085815.1. NCBI lineage: Eukaryota > Viridiplantae > Streptophyta > Magnoliopsida > Asterales > Asteraceae > Flaveria > Flaveria linearis. Next base: position 12,854,165 of record CM044014.1, read on the forward strand.
TGTTTTTTTATAGTTTATTGTTCATGTCTGATATACACATATGTAAAATAGGTTAAGTATTACCAGACTTAATATACATTTATGTAAATCAATGGTTTTATAGTTCTGAAAATAAAAAGTGATTCTGTAATGATCTTAACCCTATATATATATATATGTATATATATATGTATATATATATATATGTATATGTATATATATATATAGAGAGAGAGAGAGTGAGAGGAGGGATCAAATAAAAACTAAGATTATAATTGAAAACCATGAAAACTATCATCTACCAATTAGATTTTTTCTAATATAATTTTAAATTAATAAGCTAAAGAGTAAAGTAGTAATTTGATATTCACAATATTTATTAAGAATAACTAATCCCCTGATTTCTCTAAAAACTTATTTCAGTTTCTATATGCATTCTTCCTTTCAGATTTTTTTCATTTTATGTAAGATTCGTATGAATCTTTTACTTGTTTACCGTAATCATACGAAGTTTAATTAGTATTTACATCGGATTGTTCATTTCGCCGTTTTTTGTAATCGAAAATGATGAATTCGGTATTTCGGGCTTCTGTTGGAGATTTTTCTAATTCAAGCAAGGAAATAGTTAATTCCATTGAGACTTCGATTGTTGAACATGGTAATTGTTCGATTCAAGTTTCGACTTTCGATGAATTGTTAATTTGTCCTGATAAACATAAGGATATTATGCATGTTGATGTAGAAGATGAAGATGAAGGTATGTATTATATGATTCTTACAGTTATTACATATATGTACCCATGAAAATTCGTTCTATTTTTTTGTGCTGATCTTTGTTTTTTTCGGTTCATTACATATATGTACATACGAGCATAATGGTTATATGTTTGTATTAATTCTTTAGTTGTTTGCACTGTGATTAATTTATTAATTATTGTGTTAATTTGAATGTTCCTTGTGTTCACGTATTATCTGTATGATTTATGTTTGTTATATGAAGTTCCATTTCTTTAATTTTTATGTTAGAAATATTAAATTTTTTAAATTGTGTTGTAATATAGACTTTAAATTACGAGTAATATTATTGTTTATTAATAATTTTGGTCATTTGTTTATGTAAACATGTATATATTTGAACACATTATGTGTTGTTGCTGATAAGTATGTTCATATATATAGTTTTCATAGGATAGATACATATATATACCAATATGTGTGTGATAAGTGTTATATGATTTATGATAAAGCAGGAAACCCTGATGATATACATTCAAACGATAACCAACCTCCGGAAAATTTTAATGACGCCGTATATTTGACTGGAGTTGAAAACGAAGGTAATTATTAAGGTTTGTTTTAAAAGATTTATTACTATTGCTAAATCAGATATTTTCAATTGGATTGATAACCTGTATTGCGCAGCAGTCTATACCAATCACAATAGTTCTAGGTACTAGACTCCCATTGTATCTGAAGATCATAAGCCTGTTGTTGGATCTAGGTTTCGAAACTGGGATGACGCAAGAAGGATGTACGATTCGTACGCGGAGATGTCCGGATTCAGTACTCGGCTGGGTAATTTGAAAAAGATGCAACAATGCGTTGATATGTTGAGGTTGAATACAGACAGGCTAAAATGGCTTGATCAGCATATTCAATAGCTGAAGACAGATATCTTACACGAGTTTCCACATGATCCCTCCTACAACAAAAAAGGTGTTGTATTTGAAGAGGTATTACATCAACCTCAACCAAGTAATGTACTGTACAAACCACCTAGTGAAATAAGGAACAAAGGTTGTGGGAGGAATAGGCGTTTAATTGGTCCTGGTGAAAAGGCAAAGTCCAAAAGAAAGAATCCTAAAAGATTTGTGTTTTTTGTCGGAAATATGTTCGTGGTCATGACTCTCGCAATTGCCCTGATAAATTAAAATTAGCAGATAAGGAGTGTCAAGAAATTATACAAGAAGATGTCGAATCCTCGGATCAATCATCAGATTATATTTCGATAGAAGACGATAGTGATGATGGGAAAGATCAAGATCATTCCAAAGAGGATGAACCATAATAGTATTTTAATTTGTTATTGCTTTATTAATAATTATAAGTTAGTCAATTTCATTTTTTTAAACTATGCACATCTTATAAATTTACATACAATTTCATTTGTTTCTCTTATGTATGGTTATAATTTACAAATTTGATGATAAAGTAATAATTAGTAATGGATGTGTGCATATATGAACCATCTACTTCTGCTAATTGAATACTCGGTGTATATAAGTCAATAATTATCAATAACAAATGGAACGTATATATATAATGGTCATTTGTTAAAACACAACACTTCTTTGTTCATATATGTAACATTACTGAATATGTCATTTTTTAATTTTTACATACAATGGTGTGTCTCGAAACAAACTGGACAATTTAAAAATCAATACTTATTTTTGCATATATGTGACATCCGTCACCAAAGGTCCGTCATTTAACGTGTTTGCTTAACCATTGTTAACAGTCATACCTCATTTTGACGAACCACCTACGTGAATACCATATTTGTTTTACTTAGTTTCCCTTATATGCGAGATATTGTTGCTTGACTTATCGTTATCCTAAGACGTTCTCCAAGAATTGCCCCGTTAACACTAAACACGTCATTTTTATAATAAAATAATTGTCACGAATAAAATCATTTTTAAATTATAAATAACATTAATAACATTTTAGCGTCAATAAAACAACACAAAAATTATAACGTTTTCAACCGAAACAAAATTTAGGAACTCGGGGCAAAGTGCGGGGACTAAACTTGACACTATGAGAAATTGGGCTGGGTATAAATACCCTCCTTCCAGCCACTTCTTCCTCTTCTCCTCCTCATTTCTTCTTCTTCTCCACCATTTTCTCTCCATCTCTCTCTCTAGAAACCTACACAAAAACCGACCCGTTTCTCGCATTCTCGCCTTCAAATCTCGAGTACCATCATGAATACTAGTTCCTAGCAGGTAGATAACCTCACTACCTCGTTTTTAACTCGATTTCACTGCTGCGTTTTAGGGTTTTCGGGTGCTCGGGTTCATCCGAGCACAAGAGGTCGTGTGGGCTTGCATGTCTTGTTTCTGAGTGTGCTTCTTGCCTAGATAGGTTAGAATATGAGTTCTGGAGGTTCTGGTTGGGTAACAATCATGTTCGGTCAGCCGAAGGCAGACCTGTAACTCTCTGCCGTCGCGACCCCCGTCGGCGCGAAAGGAGATTGTCGCGCGAATAGGGCGTGCGACTGGGTATGTGTGCGACTTGAGACTTGAGCGAATTGGCAAGTCGCGCGGTGGTGTCGCGCGACTGTCGGCGGGTGCGAATGAGAGGATCTCACGCGACTGAGTTGTCACGCGACAGGGGTAGTCGCGTGACTGGGCTATGCGAATGCGAAATGTGTGCGATTGTGTGAGTCGCACCACCAGACGCCTGTCGCGCGAAAAAGGGTCCACTCGCGCGAATGAAGCTGATTCGCGCGAAGGGACGTTGAGTCGCGTGGCTGGCTGTTTGGTTGTGCGACTGGTATTGCATGGTATGACTGAAGGCTTAGTCACACGAATGAAGGTTCAATTGTAAGAAAGTAGCTAATTCGTACAACTGAAAGTCCACTCGTGTGAATAGAGTGTCAGTCATGCGTCCGGTCCTACTGTATGACTTAATGGTGTGTGAGTGTGTGGATTCCCCCTTCGGAGATCTCACGACGGTAATGTAATATAATAAAGTGTCATAGCTTGATCACAAAGATTAAAGTCAACGCTATTAATAGGCACATACTATCTAAAATAATCTAGGCTAAGATGTGTGTGACTGCTTGTGTGTACTACTCACGACCGAACCAAAACGACCCGACTCAATTAAACAATATTATTAACAGTAGTCCATAAGATTAATTCTTAACATAACTGTCAATAGGTGATTGACTGTTCATACATACATACAAGTTTGGGAAGTTCATCAGACGTACTTACCACTTAACAAGTGAGTTTCGTGGCCCTTTTTACACTTATACAATTGTTTCAATCTTTTACAAACATGGGGGAAGAGTATGCTCAGACGTTTTCAATGCTGTACAATATATATACAATTTTCATATTTAGAATCAACGTGATACTGTTTTGTGAGTACTTATCTGATACATACATGATGTTACTATGTGGACTGTCTTACAACCATTAATTCCAGTGTTGGAACCAACAGATAGGTATTAGTAGTACTACTGGGTTGACACCCCCACCCTTGACAGATGGTTACTTGCGAGTACCATCACACTGCCAGGAACGGGCCTTGGGTGAATATATTCTGACAAGTTTCTTTGTGTACGTCGTTAGGGTTGGTTGTATAAAACTCATGGTATGTGATCTTGCTTGCTTATAACTGTATGCACGGTATTCCACTACAAACACTATACAGCATCAACTACATGTTTACAATTTAAACCTGCGAAGCTCACCAACAATTATGTTGACATTTTTGAGCATATTTTTCAGGTAACAATGAGAACTGAAGATCTAGGAGTGCTGCCTTTTAGAGGAGACCCTAGGATGTATTTTGTGTTATTACTTTTGTAAAGCTTGAACATGAATATGATATTTTGTATACTTGTTCCGAGTTGTGGGAATATTACATTACAAGCTATTATTAATGTTTATGTGATCATCTGTGTTATGCTTATGACTATGCTGTCGTGAACATTGATTATACACGACACAAGTCTCCATTTGTGTTCGGGTGTCGTCATGACACGCTTGTCATCATACTTTATTGCTACTCTATCATATACCATGTGTTATGACGATCCCGTCTAGCTTGCATTCCCCGTGTTTCCTCTATCAGCGGGGGTGTGACAATATAAATGTATACATATATATATAACATCACAGTTCATATGTGTACCACTTGTATTTGTTGGCCTGGTGTCAAGCTAACAAGATGGTATAAAGTTGTACCAGACCAATTCTTTATTCCAAATATTTGTACACTGCACAAATAAGTCAAAGTGTATGTATAATAAAGGTACATCATTTACAACCCAAAACAATTATTGAAATTCATCATTGAACATATACGGTAAGAATTCAAAGTTACATATATGTACAATGTTTTAATACATATATGTACCATTTGACTGTGCAAAGATTGTGCATATATGTAACACATTTGTATAATCACATTAGTACGATGATGGTTTGTATTTTTTTTCATATAAATCAGAAACCTTCATGTATGTCCTTGTCAATACTAATATAAGATAATAACCAGACTGTTAGTTTAATGGTATTGCTTACCAAGTAGTACAAATATGCACCACTTGGGGTTCCAAACATGTTTAATTTGTCTGCTTACTAAATTAATGTATTTCATAAAAATTACAGGAATGTGTATACTACAAGTGGTACATATATGTACCACTATTTTAGAATATGTGTAAAACTACAAGTGGTACATATATAGACACTTTTTATAAAGTCAAAATACTCTTTTAGTATTATCTTCTTTACAAGTAACACTGGTTTAATACATATATATACAATGTTTTAATACATATATGTACCAGTTAACTGTGCAAAGATTGTGCCTATATGTAACACATTTGTATAATCACATTAGTACGTTGATGGTTTGTATATTTTTTATATAAATCATGAACCTTCATGTATGTCCTTATCAAAACTAATATAAAATAATAACCAGAATGTTACTTTAATGGTATTGCTTACCAAGTAGTACATATATGTACCACTGGGGTTTACAAAGATGTTTTATTTGTCTACTTACTAAATTAATGTGTTTACAAACATGTTTTATTTGGTACACATATGTACCATCGGTTTATTCTACACTATATCCAGTACATAAAACAGCCAACATCCCACATAAACCTACTTTACTTCTACGATTTCTACTAGATTTAACATTCATCACACACAATTCCAACAATAATCATCAAATTCCCAATAATCAAATTGCATCAGCATTTGTAATATTACCTATTTCGACTGTAAAGAAACTACTTCAATAAACATAAAATACCTCGAAAAATATCTCTCATTACACAGAAAATACATCAAAATCAATAATATTATCAACTCTATATAGTTTTCGGCATTTATATGTACCAATTTTGTAAAAATTTATAATTTTTACACATATACATTATGAACCTTCAATGTCGTTTCTTCGTTCGCCTGATCTTCGTCTTCAAACTTCTTCTTCAAGAATGTGATGAATTTTAGATTTGAATCTTAGTATATCAATTAGAAGATTGGTGAATATCGATTGATTTGGTTTCTTTTGAATGTCCGCTAATTGAAACTCAATATTTTTAGGAATTAAATTTGGGATCAGTTACTAGAATATTATGTACCCAAAATACCCTTATTAATGTTAAATATTTATTTTTAATTATTCACTTAACAAAAATAAGGCTTGTCAATTAATAACCGTTGATCTAAATGATCAGTGGCTAATAATTGGTTTTCATAGTTTTCATCCTAAAAGTGGTTTTCATTGGATCCTCCCCCTATATATATATATATATATATATATGTAATATATATATGTAATATATATATGTAATATATATATATATATGTATGAATATGTGTAAAAAATAACGAAGTTAATCTTAAAACTAAAAAGAACTTAACTCGAGAGTCGACGTGGCTCGGCTTTTTATTACGAGCCCATCATTTGAGCTCATTAAGATAAACGACCCAGTTCGCTCGGCTCGGTTTCTAAACAACCGAGTTCAAGCCCACCTTGATTAGTACGGCTAGGCTTCTTTGTATCCCTACTTTTACCCTTCACATTTATTATATATATTACTAATTACTAATTATGCATCAAGTGTTGTACCTTATGTTTAATGGGTTGTATATTTGGTTTTTTTATTTTTAGATTTTTACTTTTAACCCCAATACTTTTATATCTTTTATAATTAACCTTTACAATTTTTCACCTACAACTTTGTTTCCTATACTTTTCATATTTTGTAATTTTTCGTTTTACGAATTTTATGAGTTAATACACCGCAACGTGCGCGTGTGGTTCTTATTTTTTTCAATTCCCTTTAATGGTTCCGTTACAACACGTGGGTCTTAGATAAACTTAGTTTTTAATGTTTTACGTTCCACGTACGTGATTCAACGTTTTTACGTCTACTTTCC